>JAYEPQ010000002.1:93107167-93277167 GCA_036321105.1 Dracaena cambodiana | reverse complement strand
GGTTTTGAAAGGAAGTAATGTGAAGGCGCAAGGGATGGAGAAAAATATAAAATTTCAGAAGTGGAGGGGCATGGACTCACCGTATATCTCACAAGTCATGCCTGATAAAATTAATTAACTTTTAAGGCTACAAAACATTCATAAATCTGACAGCACAATCTAAGTGGTTTCTAAGTCAAACATCCAGCGGCCATATAGATGGCAGATCAGCTAGGCACTAATCACCTTAATCACGTCAACAACTTTTTCCATCTTCATTCCGCGACTTCCCTTCACCAGAACAACATCAGCAGGCGCTAAAAATTCTGAAACTTTTGCTGCAAGGGATACTGAGTCAGGTGCACAGATTAGTTTTGTCCTTCTCCCAACATTTAGACTTTTGGCTGCTGAAAGAAATCTTTCCCCTGCAAGCATGATTGCATCAAAAGCAGCATCACTGCAGAGTTTTAGAACCATCTCATGTGCGTTGGCCTCTGCTCCACCGAGTTCTAGCATGTCTCCAAGTATTGCAACTCTTCGACCACTGCAATCAATGGAGGTAAGTGAGTTGATTGCTGCAATCATGCTAGTGAGACTGGCATTATAAGTGTCATTAATGATTGTGATGCCATTATGCAAGAACTCCATCTGAGATCTCATATGAACAGGTCTGAATCTTGATAGTGATTTTCCAATCTCAGTGAGAGGCACCCGTAATGAAAGAGCAACTGCTGCAGCAGCACAAGCATTCGCTGCTAAATGCATACCAGGACCGTGTATTTTGAATCCAACCCTGTATAAGAAAAACAAGTGTCACTGACAGAATATGATAATGTACATTAAAAACATCGGTTAGCAACATGGATGATTTTATTCACAGAATAACAGAACATAAACAGAACCATTTCATGAATCAATTTTTTGAGAGCCTGTTGTTATCAGGATAACAGTTCGGTGTATTCATCCAATAATAGTGGTAGATCAACAGGGATAAGTATGTGCAGTCAGTAACTTGGCACAAGATGAGAGGGTTGGGAAATATTTCTGAATAGTCAAAATGAATCGTGAATCCTGCCAATATACTAAAGAACAAGCCTTTTGCACTCAAACCTCAATGTTAATTCATTAATATCCACACGTAAGTTCACGAGGAAACAGAAAAGTATTTTCTTTCAAAATAAAATGAGAGTTGGGCCAAATTCAACATCCAGAGCTGACTGCTTTTATGATTGTTATTCGGAGACATCAATCCATGCATAAGAAGGTTCTATTCCAGAGAATAGAGCATGGTTCAGCTGCACGCCAAAAGAATGGACAGAGAATCTTTGATAGGCTGTCAGCTTGAAGTCAACTATCTCAAACAGTAGGAGATGAATTCCTGGTGCAAGGTACGTGGAAATTATAAACAAAACTATCCTAGCAAAGGCAACTTAGTGAGAGGAATGGGATACTTTTTTTGTGCATAAAAGTTCAGAAGAATTTATTGAAAAACAGATAAATACATTATTGACTCCTTCAAGTTATCTTCGCTATACTATTAATTTACCATGAAGTTTAACTACCAAACAAACATAGACAATCAACTGTACCAATGAAAAGTTAAAGCTTCTGGAGCCCAGTTCAAATATAATTTCATTTTGGGCAATTCTGAACTGATTATACTATTCATTTTGTATAATCTTCCAAGAGAAGGTTATACAAGTTCATAGCGACAATGAAGGACGTCCTTTTGTTGATTTTCCTCTACTAAGGTCCTAAGTCCTCATTTTCTTCTACAATGTGTTGTCCCTGCCTCCCTGGCTTCCACTAATGCCTGCTCAAGCATGCATGCACATTGTATACACACTGCATTTTTGGCACATGCAATTAGGGATGGTAATCGAAGCATCCGTGGGTCAATTTTTGCCTCTCCCTATACAAAATTTTAAATTAGAAAAGTAAAATTTTCATTTTTAATTCAAAATTTTGTATGAGACGGGCCAAAAATTGACCCATGAACGTGTCCATTACCATCCCTAACAATGTAACGCACATACATAAGCAAAAAATCAATATTCCTGGCGGAATTCATATGGAATAACAATAGGTAAGATCAGAAGTGTAAATATTTAATACAAAAATGTGTACAAGTCTCCCTGACTATTTATTCCTATGTGCTTACCTATTGGTCAAAAGTAATGTGATTTCCCGTCATGTCAAACAGTGAGGCCCATCCATCTTTGTAATTTTTTTTATAGTTCATCAAACTATATCCCTGCTTACCCTGTTAAGGGAATAGTTTATTGGTATGTAGAAGTAATGATTCAGCAAGTGCAGCATGATGATAGAAGGCTACAACACAATGAGGTGGTGGTGATGATGATGATGATGATAACATTGATCACGACAACGTCGCAAGCACTTAAATGTTGCACAAATGAGCATGGTCTTGTGAAGGCCAAGCAAAGTGGATGTTGCCAATGGTAGCAATTGAAGAAAATGGGAGATAGAGAGAGAGCAATAGATGATGATGATGATGATGGACAATTCTCCAAAAAATAAATAAATAAATAAGAGATGATGATGGACAGCTAACTGGGACACATTTACTCTATCCTAGATGATAAGAGCCAATATTGCTCTGTATTTGGCTTCGACACTAGACCAAAAAACTAGAATTTTCTTTCAGGACGATCCCCTCTAGTATTTTCTTCACATTATAAAAGAAAAGATACATGACACATGAGTTAAAAAGTAAAACAAAATCTATCACGCATCGCTCAAATTGTCTTCTGGGAAAATCAACTATTTACAATATAAACCATCTTGTTTCTAGCCCTTTCTTTTCAAAAGGAGTGGTTGACATCGGATGCAATTTACACAGCTAACTCTCTATTGAAAGCTGGACGAAATAAATCAAACAATCTCGAATACAAAAGACGATCTGAACAAAAAGGTACAAAGTATGATGCAAAAAGAAGATAATATTTGGTAATAAATGTAAACAGATCAATTATAAGGGTATAAAGTTCTATATTATAAGTAAACATATTAAAAAAATGATAAAATATTTCAAACAAATGATAGATAGCTTTATACAAAAAGGTAGATGAATGGGTCATTTTGGCTCTTCTAAAGCAGACCTCTTTATCTCCAATTAAGAGTCTTGATCGACTCAGATTGACTAAAAAGCTATATCATTTCTCACTAAAAGAAAATCAAATTTGATTTCAATAATGAATTGTTTATTGATCAGGATTGATTAATTAATTTTAATGCTTCTTATTCATGTACTACATACACGGGTTCAGACACGGATAAGGGTACGAATACGGACACAGATATAGATATGTCAAAGTGGTGAAACGTAGGGTACAGGAATATGCACATACGTACATATACACACACATATATGTATGTATGCATATACATATATATATATATATATATATATATATATATATATATATATATATATATATAAGTGTGTGTGTGTGCGCGCGCGCGTGTATGCACAGACAAACAAGGAGGTAATATCTAATACATTAATACTACAAATTAAAATGCATGATCTAGAGGAGATGATCATTACATTTCACATCCATTAGTATGGAGGTTATCCCCCCATACTAAACAGTTTTTACTATAAATTAAACAAAATATATAACTTAGACTTGTTAAGTTAAAAAAAAGTGTGTAAGAAACGTGCATGAGTCCAAAAAGTGCTCTAGAAGTGTTTCAACGTAAAAAATTATATTATAAATTTGAGGGGAGAGTTACAGAAAGGAGGGTTCAAGTAGTGTCGATGTCAGACACGTGTCTGGTAGGTGTCTGGTAAGGGTAAAGCTAATTTTACAAGTACATGTGCTATATAACTTCTTACTAAAAAGAATACCCAAGAATATCTTTAATTGATTAGTACTGATAGATTAATTATGAAGTTTCTCATTAGAATGAAAAAACCATCAAATTGGAACTCAGTCATAATTTAAAATGATTATTTCCTTAAATCTACTAAAAATTTAATATTTCACGGACTAGAAATTTTGATAGTATTAAACTATATGCATAGATTAACGGTTACTAATTATTTGATTTCCTTACATTAAGTAAGATGTATTTATCAAGATGAACAGAGCAGAGACAGCAAATCATTCATAGGATACCCCACTGTTGCTCTTCATGGTATCTGTCATAGCTAGCTATCTAGAATGCCAACTTACGAAGATCCCATATTCCAACTGATACAAATATAGATAGCAATCTACATGTATGCACGGGTACTGGCACTTTTTTGCCCCGGATGCAATCAGGTCAACCCATTTAACACTGGCCCTTACCTGACTCATTTGATGAACAGATCAACTAAACCTATACCTTTCCCACATTACCCATTTAATGGGTGTTAAATTCTTTATTTCAGGAAAAACAAGAGAAGTGGGACTGAACCAGTGACACTTGCTAGACAACCTAACCTTAAGGTTCAAGTACCAACCTCTACCAATACGTATCAGACACATCAGATAGGATTTTGAAGGGGGGTGATCTGAAATGTCACCTAAAAATGATGAAAGGATATGAACAATGATAAAGAAACCGTAAGTGGTAAAAAAGAAGAAAGAACCTTCTATAAATCATAAAAATAAAGAAAAAGGAATAGAAAGGAAACCTACTGATCATATTTTGTCCTTCAGCCTTGCTTTGTCACTACCACGGTGCATTTTACACCCATAGTCAGAAGTGCTTATTAAGAATTAGGTTCCCTAATCAAGGTAATGATTTGTCATAGGATAAATGCTGAATAATAACTCCAAGCATGTTTTTCATGTCTATAATAGTTCAATTAGATAGTATATCTATTATATAATCATGCACACAAGGGCATTAGGTTGCAGAAGCATACATGCATGCACTCCCTCCACACCCGTCCCCACCCTCCCAACCCTCCCCCAACCAAAAAAAAGGATATGTGCATGTGCATGTGCATGTGCCTACTGTTTTGCATGTGTGTGTATGTGTGTTAATGTTATTCTCCTTCTTTTAATGAATCCATGGAAGACTTCAGTATGGTAATATGGAGCTGGATTATATAAGTTCGCCATTGAGTTCATAAGTTTCTAACCACAGTTTTATATCACTTTGCTGTTAGTCATAATTCCTTTGATATCGGTGAAGGGCTCCTGAAATCATCTTTAACGTTCATGTAATTTATACTTTGTTTCTATCCAAGTGCTCTCTTCACCTGCATCAGTGGCATCACTATTAAACACTTTTGAGGAAAGAACTTACTTCTCTTTCTTTTCACCTGGCATCCGACTCTCTAGAAGTATATAAACAGCATGGCCTCCATCCACACATTCAGCTGAAATAAGACGTACATCAGACCCTACCATCCGGCCAAAAAGCACCTAAAGAAAAGTAAAGTATAATTCATAGTTAGCAACAAAATTATACTTAATAGTCAGAAACATAAAATGCCATAGCTATGGTCTCATAGAGAACCGGGAGATATGCAATTATCCTTATGCTGAGCAACTTAAGTATTATCTTTATTTACTAACCTAAAAATAGCCCAAAAGAAACCCATGTCTCTGCAATCTTTCAGCAGGTCTAAAAGAAAACCTGAAAAGAAAAGCAGAAACTATGCGATACGGTTGTATGCTCAATGTTGAGTTTTGTGGAGTCTGAAAATACTGTACACCAATGCCAACTCTACAGATCCAACTCCGTGGTAAGTTGGCAGGGGGTGGCAGGGGGACAACACCCCTTGCTCAGGGGTTCTGAAGCGAGCCCCAAAAAAATTTTTAGAGGGGTATTTTGTCCTTCAGCCTTGCTTTGTTATATTTTGTCATGAAAGGAAACCTACTGATCATATTTTGTCCTTCAGCCTTGCCTTGTCACTACCATGGTGCATTTTACGCCCATAGCCAGAAGTGCTTATAAGAATTAGGTTGCCTAAACAAGGTAATGATTTGTCATAGGATAAATGCTTAATAATAACTTCAAGCATGTTTTTCATGTCTATAATAGTTCAATTAGACAGTATATCTATTATATAATCACACACAAGGGCATTAGGTTGCAGAAGCATACATGCATGCACTCCCTCCACACCCCTCCCAACCCTATCAGTGTGTTGCAGCCCAACTACACACACTTGTAACCCTATTCTCAAATACTGAAGAAAACTCTCTCTGGTGGCCATAAATATAGTCTAATTTGGGACGAACCACGTAAATTTCTGTGTTTGTGTAATTTCTCGTTCTTTATTTTTCTGTGATTTCTACTTAAATCTATGATATTCTCAACACTCAATTCATTTCAAGAAGGTACTAACACAAAAAGGGACAACAGAAAAGGGAATAATTTCCCATATGATCAAAACCTAATAATAAAATATAAAATATAAATAACACTATAAGGTAGTAACTAATAAGTTACAAATGATTGAAAACAAGTTTGCTAATGTATTAAGTTAGGAGAGGAGTATGATGTTAGAGGAACTAGAAATATAACAAGATAAATCACTTACAAGTATTACTACAATGTACTAATCAATCAAATAAAAAAAGGCAAAAAAAAATGTATTCATATGGAAAAAAAAACATTCCAAATATCATGATATTACACAAGATCAACAAAGCATAAACATAGGTAGAGGTAAGAACAAGACTATCGGACATGGAAAATTTGTGAAATTTATGGTATGAGGATCCGGCTCTCTCTCTCTCTCTCTCTCTCTCTCTCTCTCTCTCTCTCTCTATATATATATATATATATATATATATATATATATATTAATGTTTAAAATAACGATAACGTTAACGTAACGGTTTTTTTTTGTTAGGTTATGTAGCAAATAACGTAACGCTTAACGTAGGTTAAGCAATTTTCTATTTATTTAATTAAAATAAATATAAAACTGTACTTAATAATTTCCATTAATAAGTAAATAAATCTAAAAAATCATATAAAATACTGCAAAATCAATATAAAGGCATAGAAAAATTATAAAATGTCAGCAAATATCACAATAATTTTTTAAGTCATACACAACAAAATATTCTTTTTCTTTATAACATGAAGATGAACTCGTGTGATCATCTAATCAACAATAACAAGATCATCTTCCTCCAGAATATAATTTGCATCTTCCGGATCGATATCATCCCCCGTCTCATCAAAACTTTTATCAATTGCTTTTCCTTTGTCCGAAGAAGATGCTACACAAGAGATATACAAATTAAGATGTTATTAGATTCTCAAATTATGATAGTATTCATTTAAGAATATTAAAATGTAAAAATTGGATAACTTACAAGAATCGACCTTTCGTTTTTTTGCTGGGGTTTCAGTTTCATCTTGCTTGTCTTTCTTATCCACAATTGATGAAAGAACATTTTGATTGCTATTAATTGCAGTGACTTCTAAGAAATTATTGGTTTTTGTATTAGAATCGTCATCAGTAGGCTCATCTAGCAATCCAAGATCCTCTGGGAGATAAGCCTCTTCACTCTCAACAAGCCATTCATCATCTGGTGCCGCCTCATCAATCAAAATTGGATCTAAATTCATTCGTTTCCTCCAAATATTTGTCTCTCTAAGCTTAATATTGTACATGACGTATACGAGAGAATGTAGGCGTTCTTGCTCCAAGCGACATCTTTTTTTTGAATGCACCTTTATCAAAGTTTTGAGTTGTTATATGAGTATGATGATAAATAAAGTACTTAAAAATAATATATTGAGTTTCTTAAATTCATACTTATTCAAAAGTGCTCCAATTGCGTTCACATCCAGAAGCACTAGTCGTAAGAGAGAGGATTCGAATTGCAAACTTTTGAAATATCGAAACATCCTCTCCAAATCTTACCCACCAAGCAGCTAAAATAGATAATTAATTTTCGTGTTAAAAAATGCAAAAAAAATAAATTAATGACATATCTACAATTAGAAAGTAAAAATGTAAACAATGAATTAAGATATATCAGGACTTCGAGCATTCGTAGTCATTTGAGCTAGCGGCGATCCAAATTCTCCAAGTTTCTGTTTATATTGATCTAACTCCACATCAGCCTGTGCATACTCATTGAGGTCGGGGATCATTCGTTGCATGCATTCACGAAAACCTCTTCTAACCTCAGGAATATTGGAGAATGTATCACTGTAGAAACATTTAGGATTTAGAAAGTAAGCCGCGACATGGAGAGGCCTATGTAACATGCCTGTCCACCTCTTATCAATCAAATTCCAGTAAGGCATGTATTTTCTCTTATTGCCCCCACAGACATCGGCAATTTTCTCTTTACAACTGTCCAGATACTCATATAAAAAAGGCATGGAAGGCCTCACATCTGAATCCACCTCTCGTAGTACATAGACCAGTGGAAGTGTGGTGCTAAAGCAGAAGAGAACTCGGCCCCAAAAACTTCTGCTCGATAGCACTGCCTTTCTTGCCTTCACTGCATTCGGTTTTTTCGCCCAGGCACTCTTCGTGAAATCATCTGAAGCAAATATTTTCCTCAATGGCTGTCTTAATTTATAGAGTCTTTGGAGAGTCAAGAATGAAGTAGCGAATCGAGTGATGGCCGGCCTTAGCAATTCCTTCTCCTTCGTGTATGTCCGCATCAAACTCAAAACCCAGATATAAGTATATACGAATTGTATGATCCCCTTTGCTGTTTCAAGAGTCTCCTTATGGATCTTCATCTTGCCTATATCCTCTAACATCAAATCAATACAATGAGCTGCACAAGGAGTCCAGTAAAGACGTTTTCGTGAATCCATAAGTTTTGTGCCTGCATTTACATAAGAAGCATGATTGTCAGTAAGCACTTGAACAACATTATTCTCTCTAATCTCCTCAACTACCTTATCAAGGCACTCCCATAAATAAACTCCTGTCTTCAACTGAGCTGATGCATCTATGGACTTATAAAAGAAAGTCCCCTCTGGTGAATTAACAAGAAAATTTATTAAACTTCTGCTCTTTCTGTCAGTCCACCCATCTGACATTACTGTACAACCATATTTCTCCCACGCCGCCATGTGATCCTCCTTAATCTTATTAATATCATCAACCTCGGCCTTTAGAATCCGAGTCCTTATCTCGTACGGACTCGGTTGTTTCAAACCAAATCCGAAATTGCCAACTGCTTCTATCATCTCCTTCCAATATGGACTATTCAAGATGTTGAATGAAAGTCCATTTGCATAGATACATTTGCCTATTTTTCTGACACAGTCCTCTCTTTCCTCCTTCTTTAAGGATGTTTCCAACGTGGATTGGCGGGTGCCTACATTAATATATTTATTCATCGCTCCCAGAGTCCGAGGTTGAGTATTGCTACCTGCGGCACTTTCAAGCTCTTGGCTTAATATTTTAATATCTGGTTCTCCCATTCTACCAATTTCATGACTCAGTGATGCCTTCTTCTTTTTTTCTAATTCAGTGGTTTTTAAAGCATCTTTACATGCTTTCTTCACATCTGCTGGGACTTTTTCACACATTCTAACGCTATGCCTGATACCGGCCAAATGATGTTTAAGTCGAGTGATCCCAGCTGTTATATGATGATTGCAGTATTTACAATAAAAATAATTACTTGGTTCCCCTTCTTTATGGACTCCCCATTCTCTTACTGGATCCATTTTAGATGACATAATTCTTCAAGTACAAATTATCAAATATCAATCTACATAAAACACAATTCCAAATACAATAATCAAATGGATAATAATTTCTTTTCAGTATACATCCCTATTCCCTAAGGCCTAATTTTCAGTATACAAATTAAAAACTATATTAACACTCTCTAATTCAGTCATTAACACTCATTAATTCGTCAACGGGGATAATAATCAAATGCTAATAAATTAAAATTCAGTCATTAACAGTTTATAATTCATCAACATGATTCAGTCATTAATAGTCATTCATTAACAGTCATTAATTCATTAACAAATTCTGTATTAACAGTCAAATGCATCACCAAATAAACAGTCACAAATAGTATATTAATTTTTTCCAGTATAAAAATTATCAAATAAACAGTATACCCTAATCCAGTATAAACAGTCACAAAAAAAAAATCATTCTTATAAGTCAGTATACCCTAACCCAAATTATTACACAAATCTGTATTAATTATCTGTCAAATTAGTCTTATTAAAATAAATCAGTCGAATTTAAAATGGAAATGAGATTAATTAACTGTTGGTTGAGCAGGAGAAAATAGCTGGGCCGGGGAAGGAATTGTTTACCTGCTGGCTGAGCCGGAGAAAATAGCTAGATCGGGGAAGGAATTGTTTACCTTCTGGTTGAGCCGGAGAAATGGGAATGAGGTTAATTACCTGATCGGAGAGCGAGAGAGAGTTCATGGGAATGAGAATAATTACCTGTTATCGGGAGAACAGTTGACCGGCGGCGTCGAAGGCTGCATCGACAGCGGCGGACGAGAGAAGAGCGGGAGAGGGGAGAGAGCTGTTGGGACATCGGCAGAGGGGTGAGAGGGATCGGGATGTCGGCAGAGGGGAGAGAGCTATCGGGAGAGGGGAGAGAGGAGAGAGCTATCGGGAGAGGGGAAGAGCGAGAGAGATGTCGGGAGAGGGGAGAGAGTTATTGGGAGAGGGCGAGAGCGAGAGAGATCGGAGAGCGAGGGAATCGGAGAGCGAGGGAATCGGGGGAGGAATTAGGGCAGAGGGGAGAGAGAAAATCGAGAGATATATCGGGAGAGGGGAGAGAGTTATCGGGAGAGGGCGAGAGCGAGAGAGATCGGAAAGCGAGAGAGATCGGAGAGCGAGGGAATCGGGGGAGGAATTAGGGCAGAGGGGAGAGAGAAAATCGGGTGAAGATTTAGGGCAGATGCCGCAGATCGGGATATTTAAAGCGAATTAATGGGTTTCGGGTCGAAAAAATCCGGGTTTCGGGTCGTGGGTGCGGTTCGATAAGGAAGTGAAAATAACGCATGTTATAACGCGTTCTGTAATACGCGTTATAACGTACGTTATTTTAAAAATAACGCACGCTACGCTGCAGTGCGTTATTTCAGCCTGTTACGGAGCGAAATGTGCTCGCTACGTAACGCGTTAAGTAACGCGTTTTTTTCAACAATGATATATATATATATATACACAATACTTCAGGTATAAAATGAATAACTCGCGCTTCCTTTCATTACCATTTATTTATAATTACAAAAATCTCAAAGTACAATAAAAGAAAAGTAAAGAAAAATCAAATGAGAGGATTTATAATTTATTACTTGGACGTGAAGAATTGATGAAGAAAACTTCTAGTCGACGGTTTCGTGCTGTTGGTCGGCATGCTCTCGTGCGTAAATCACTTTGCCAAAGGTCTCCAAAGTTCTCCCTCAAATAAGAGAGCTTTGGAGAACTTTGGAGACCTTCGGCAAATTGATTTACGCGCAAGGGCATACCAACCAGCAGCAAGAAGCTGTTGGCCAGAAGTTTTCTTCATCAATATTTTATGTTCAAGATCAATCCAAACTTAAGATTGTCAACAGAGTACGAGGTCGATATTCAATAGTCACTTTAAGAACCTATACTTTTTGTAAAAAAGAGTGATAAATTATAAATCCTCTCGTTTAATTTTCCATTGCTCATCCTTTATTTTACTTTGAAATTTTTGTAATCATAAATCAATGGTAATGAAAGGAAGCGCGAGTTATACATTTTATGACTGAAATATTGTATGCATATATATATATATATATATATATATATAGAGAGAGAGAGAGAGAGAGAGAGAGAGAGAGAGAGAGAGAGAGAGAGAGAGCTGTATCCTCATACCATAAATTTCACACATTTTCCATGTCTGATAGCCTTGTTCTTACCTGCACCTATGTCCATGCTTTGTTGATCTTGTGTAACATCATGATCTTTGGAATGTATTTTTTTATATGAAATACATTTTTTTGCCTTTTTTATTTGATTGATTAGTACATTGTAGTAATGTTTGTAAGTGATTTATCTTGTAATATTTCTCTAGTTCTTCTAACATCATACTCCTCTCCTAATTTAATACATTAGCAAACTTGTTTCCAATCATTTGTAAGTTATTAGTTACTACCTTATATTGTTATTTATATTTTATATTTTATTATTAGGTTTTGATCATATGGAAAAATGTTAACCATTTTATTCTCTTCCCTTTTTTGTGTTAGTACCTTCTTAAAATGAATTGAGTGTTGAGAATATCATAGATTTAAGTAGAAATCGCAAAAAAAAAAAAGAATAAGAAATCACACAAATACAAAAATTTACGTGATTCATCCCAAATTAGACTACTTTTATGGCCACCAAAGAGAGTTTTCTTCAATATTTGAGAATAGGGTTATAAGTGTGTGTGTGCATTAGCCTCGCACGGGGCTATTAGCCTCGTGCAAGGCTATTATCTTCGAGTGCACAAGGCTATTCGCCCCGTGTGGCTAAATTCTTTTGAGTTCAAATTTTTTGAACCTACAAACCTGAATGATTATCAAGGTTTTTACCATCCACTAGTTATCAAGATTGTACGATTATAAACTTATAAACAAAACTAAACATATACCCAAGCTTAAAGTAAACAAAAGAGTGTATGAGAATCGTGCAAGTGTCCAGAATTAAAAACACAGCTAAGAAGTGTAGAATACATTAATCAACAAGTGTAAGTGTCAAATACATATCCAAAATGGATATGTTTTCACTTTAGATTCAGCTAATTTTAGAAGTGAATGTTCTACATAGCACAAGATGAAATCAAAGAGAATGGAAAATGCTAGAAAGTGAACATAATAGTATAATAGGATTGTATGCTTTCCCAAAATCCTTTAGTTTAGTTCCATTTCTACCCTATTTTAGCTCCTAAAAATCATAAATATAAGCAAGAGATACTTTATGGATACTGAATAAAGAAGATTCGAATAAGATACTAAAACTTAGGCCAGCGCCTTATGTGCCTTTTAGTTATTGCCTTGGGCCTCGTCTTGGCAACTTGGGCATCTAGAGTGGCTATCTTAGTAACGTGGTGTCTTTATATATAGTAAGGCAATGCCCAAGAGCCTCAAACGCGAATGCCAGTCATCTTTAATCACTAAATTAAGGAGAATTTTTGACAAGTTTAATAAGAATCTATGATTTTGATTGTAGGCCCCGCCCCACATCGGCTAACACGGGCCAGTACTGGCTAACAGTGACCGATACTATATTGATACCAAAGCATGCATTTTAAATAAAAATTCAAATTATATCATAGTAACTAATTAATAAACCTATTTATTATGAATTCATAATTAACAAATAATAAATCAATAATAGCTTAAGCCTTAAAACAAATCAATAATAAAATGATACAATAAACATATGAACAAAACTAATCCTCAATAAATGAAAATTTAACAATTTAACAAATTAACAAAATAAATATTTAAATAGTATAAACTCAAAGAAAGTTCATTGAGCAATCATATGATTACAACTTTTAGAAAACAATTAATTTTCATAGCATTTAAACACATAAACTAACAATGATTACAAAATATGAAACTAATCAAAATATGAAATTTAAATAAAGATAAAAATTAAGAAAATAAAGAAAGTAATGTTAAAATCAATGTTTAAAATATCAAAATTGATATCAGCCAATAACTCATGGTATTGTAATCACTAATATCACGTCATACTAAAGTCAGCAATATCAAACTGACAGTATAGGGTATATAAAATATTGGGTCCATCAAAGTTCAAGATTGACACACACACACACATACATATATAAAATATATATATGATGATATTTAAGAATTTAGTAAAAACATAAGAAGTAAAAAATGGCAAGGTTTTATTGCAAGCAGCGAACTACTACTAAATTTTATCGAACTTTATGTAATGAAAAATTATAACTTATCTACTTATTCATTAATGTTAATTTTATTAATTAAATATTTCTAAATAGAAATCAGTACTGCACGCCACTTGATTTTAAACAATCTAATCAAAACTTAATCTGAACATCAATACTGATTTGGTGAAAAAAACCAGAATCGCTAATCAGTTTTCCTAACTTTTCTATGTTAGTATCATTTTAATACAAAATTAAAAAATATCTAATACTTAAAACTCTAAATTTTTGAAATCAATAGCTTAAGAAGTTGTTCAATACCAATGGTGTTACACTAATATTTCAGACCTTAGGTTAAACCATGATAATATATCCCATTATGAATCATTGATCAACTGGAAATACTAGCAGAAAAAATATTACAATTGTAAAACAAAAGATGAGATAGGAGGATATAATTTTAAATCAAAGTGAATTTCTATGAACTCTAAAAATATAGTAAGTTTCCATTAAGGGTTTGTTGCTTTATCATTTTGTCAAATAACTCCAAGACAGCATTAGTCGGGGTTGAAAATACAATATAAACCCCTTGCTTTTAATCATAGTAATGAGGACAAACAAAATATTTGTTTAAAAAAGAACCTTGACCATCACACAAATAAACTAAAGGTTTTTTGTTTGTGCAAAAGAAGGGACCAATCTTCAAACCCTCTTCTTGTCCTAGTGGAGCTAGAGGTGGATCAGGTTTTATTTATGGACACATAATACTACATAATATCTATAAAGAAGAATGATAACGCTTTTGTGTGTATACGTGTGATAGAAATTTAATCAAGTTGGTGGATGGGTAAAAAAAAAAACCTAAGCAACGTAGGTGTTGGGAAACTTCCAAAAAGTTTTTTGCTAAGTACATAACTCAAGTTCCTAGTACGAAAAATTTAGGTTTAAGATGAGCTTCAAGTAAGGGTTGTACATATTGGCTTGATCAAATACAAGCAACGTGAGAGACTCATCGGGTTTGATGTCTCACGTCTAGTCAACTCTACAATGGGTACAAAATGGCTTGAACACCATATGGAGTGAAAGATGGATGAGTAGTTAAATAAATTTAGACCCAAGACCCCAATAAGGACTTCCCCTTTGGGATCCTATGGGTTATAAACCTACTGGACTCTCAAAATGTCCTTTTTCATAATAACTTAACAAATGTTATTTACATTTCACTCGGAAAATGAAATGCTCTCGGTGTTCCATGAATTGGTTGAGTGAATCAGAAAATTTAAGCTGTCTCACAATGCGAGAGGATATGAGCAGCATCATGTCAAATCAAAGAAGAAATTTATTAATATAGATAGATAGTCTCACCTTTTTGACACCAAGCGGAACTGGAATGCTCATAACCAGAGGATCATCGGCATTCAACACACATATATCCCCAGGCTCAGCCTCCATTAGCAGCTCTCCTTTGGCTCTTGCAACATCATGCAAACTGCTGAAATGCTCCATATGACAGTGGCCCACATTCAACACCACTCTCACGCTAGGTCGGCAAACACAAGCCATCTTCAAAATCTCCCCTTCCCGACCACTCATCCCCAGCTCCACAACAGCAGCCGCTGCATTCGAAGGAATCCCTGTCACAGTTAGAGCAACCCCAACCTTATAATTTAAATTACCCTGCGTCTGATAGATCTGTCCAAGGCTCTCCAGTGCAAGGGCTATCATGGTCCTTGTGGTGGTCTTTCCTACACTGCCTGTCAAACCAATCATCGAGCCACTGAAGTGATTCCTAGCATACCGAGCCATCTCCTCGAGGGCAATCATGGTGTCACCTTCCACCTTTACAAAACCGCCTGGCCAGTTATTGCACACTCTATTTCCTATGACTCCAACGCAGCCCTTGTCGACTGCTAACGAGCTGTCGATGAAATTGTGGCCATCGAAGTTTGGTCCGGAGAGGGCAAAGAACCATTGCCCAGGCATCAATTTCTTGCTATCGGTGGAGATTGTTCCAGAAGGACCCCATTGGATAATCTCCCCACACACAGCTTCTGCTATTTCTAAGGGACCCCACAAGCGACCGGTGTGGCACTGGCAGTCTACAGAAGGAGGAGAAGACCCTGGAATTTCAGAAGCAGGGAAGGGAGGGATTAATTCTCCGGATTTGTGATTAATCTCAGCAACGGCCAAATTGGTGGCATGAGAATCGACAGTGGAGGACGCACAGATTCCTGAACGAGGCGGGTGGTGGCGATTGTATCTGCATGTGGACATTTTGATGTTGAACTTGAAATGGGGTTTAGGATTTGAATTTGAATATGAATTTGGAAAGAAATAATAGGTATTTCCTGGATTTGGATTTGGGAAGCGATTATGATCTCTAAAAAACCTAAACCCATGAGTCCAACAGAGGGTTTCCATTACAGGTTTATTAGGATAGAAAGATAGTCAAAGATGTAAGAAGAGAGCCAAGGTAACCCTATTCTATTCTATTATATTCTATTCTATTTGATAAATGAAGCATAAATACTGGAGATGAGAATGAGGATTGCAGCTTTCAATCGAAATCTATGAGAGCATCAATAAAAAATATATATATAAATATACATATGAAATTATTAATTGGAGAGCTCAGCAATCTATCTATGTATTCTAACGAAGGGGAAAAAGGAAAGCATACATGCATTCATTGAGTATAATAATTAGTTATTATTGCTGAGAGTGAGAGCAAGGGAGAGAGGAGCCGAGGCGAGATCATATCCATCCATGCTTCTTCTCTTCTCTTTTATTTTCTTCTCTAATCATCGGCGGATGGAATCTCCCTCCCTCCCTCCCTCCCTCTCTCTCTCTCTCTCTCTCTCTCTCTCTCTCTCTCCCCCCCTAGCCCTCGAATTCCTCCAGAAGCTGCACCTGTGCCTGCGCACGAGAAAAAGGGTGAATCGTAGAGGAAGCCAGCCAGGCACACTCAAATCTTGT
Source organism: Dracaena cambodiana (assembly GCA_036321105.1). Lineage (NCBI taxonomy): Eukaryota > Viridiplantae > Streptophyta > Magnoliopsida > Asparagales > Asparagaceae > Dracaena > Dracaena cambodiana. The sequence goes on along the minus strand of JAYEPQ010000002.1, from coordinate 93,260,393 downwards.
TTCCGCTGTCGGACCGAAGGACGGACGGACTTTCCTGTCGTGCTGTACCCGAACTCGCCGGGACACGCTCACATCTTGTTTCTACATTTTTTTTTTCTTTTCAAAGAAAAAATTCATCTTTTTTGTGTTAATATGAGATTTCCACAAATTTTGAGTGGAAAAAACGTTTTTTTAAAGAAAAATATTCTTAGATTATGATTGGAGTGCTGATTGGTGAATAAATTTATTTCTATTTCATATCCTTCCTTCTTTCAAATTTGCAAACCGACTTAATTGAGTAGTGGTTTTGAAGGATAATTGGCTTATTTTAGATTAATAATTGATTTTGTTGTCGACTCGAGCTAATTTGGGATAATTAATCTATATCATATTGGTTTCTTTATAGATTCTTTTTAAAAGTATTGAAAGTATTTATTTTCCCCAGTAATACTAGAAGTAAGGGAAAGCTGAAGCTTAAACAGATTCAATACATAGAGCAAATGCTCTGTTCACACACCAGACAGCATCGACCGATACATCAACGAGTAAGCTTTTTTCCGGCTCCTCCTGTAAACATGCTTCTCTCAAGTCATTCTTTCCCACGGGCGAGTAATCAAGCTCCTTTCTGGTTGATCATTCTTCTCCTTCTTGTTCCACAAAAAAAAAAAAAAAAAAAAAGAAAGCAAAAGGAAGAAGAAGAACTGGAACAGGCGAAGAAAGTGAAGAAACCAAAGTAGCTAGAGCAAAGGGCCATGTGCATTTTTGCCTCAGCTCTCTCATCATCGGTAGTGTTCGGGGGCAAATTGGGAGACAAGGGACCAAAGTAACTGGAGCAGAGGGTCATGTGCATTTCTGCCTCAGCTCTTTCATCATCGGCAGTGTTCGGGGGCAAGTTGGGAGGCCGGGGTTGACCTTCAACCACTCACCGACTCCAATGGACTTCGGATGGGGTTGGTTAGGACAGGTCAAAAACCGAGAGGAAGTGTCTAGTGAGGAGGGCAAAAACTCCAAACACAGAAGGAAAAGCTTGTCAGAGGTGGTAAAGGAGTCGCCGGTGAAGGGGGTTCATCCCCCTCCCTCTTCGGTGCTCCCTTCCACTAAATACCCACACATTGATTGTAAAATTTCCTACTTCGGAGAAGAAATACTTGCACTTCTTGCGGCTGCTAGGGGTGAGACCTCTCGTACTGCCAAGAAAGAAAATGAACAACAGGGCGATTGACAGACAGTTAAATCTCGTAACACAATTAGAAAAGAGCGAGTCACTGCCTCTGTACAGGACACCAGAGGAGGGAAGAAACGGAAACACTCTCCGGCTAAAAAACCAACACCTGGTAGCTCAGAAGCCTGTTGGTTTTGTGGGAAATCAGGGCATTTCAAGGATGAATGCCCATTCATCAGGTGTAGATTCTGCAAGGTGTTGGGGGCATCAAATTGGAGAGTGCCCAATAGCACCAGCCAGGAAGGATGGGTTCTAAGGAAAACCAATTCGAACTGGGGATGGATTGAAATGAAAGGAGCCACCTTAACAAACCTCTCTATCCCAAAGTCTCTTGAAGACAGTAAAAAAGAACCAGCAACCGAAACCAGTGGCTTTTATTCTGCCATCAGAATTGGCCATGGTGGAAAAATTTCAACTTACCAGGACTATAGGGGTGATATACCCAGGCAATGGTAACCCAACGGGGATAGATATCAAAGAGATCTTTGACCCCTGAATTTGCAAGCCATCCTTGGAGACTGGATAGAAAAGGTGGCAAATTTCTCTCCCAATTCCCATCAAAGGAAGGATTGGCCTATGCATTAGCAAAACCATTGATTGTATGCCAGAAAAATGGGGCGGAATTCAAAGTTCACGGATGGAGAGGGGACGAAGACTCCCAAACTTACCTGTTCCCGGTTACGGCATGGGTAGCCATCCACGGCATCCCACTGCATCACTGGAATAGAGCTGATATCATCAAATTGTTAGCTAAATATACTCATGTGTTGGATATCAGCGATCAGACAATCAAGAGAACTAGTCTAGACTTTGCTAGAGTCTTTGTGGGCTGCGAGAACCTCGCAAAAATTCCTCGACAGTTCTATGCAGACATCGGAGAACAACTCTGCCTCATCAAAATTGAAATCACCTGTAATTTTGATAGGATAGTGTTCGCAGCAGAATTTCTTTACTTTCCTTCCATTGAATTAACTTAAATTACAATGAAAGTGAATAAGAAAAAGAAAGAACAAACGAGAGGATTTTATATCTCAATCTCTCTCTTTTACAATATAGTGTGGGATCTGTGTGGCGATGGGATCTGTCAAGCAGCTCCTTTGGACGATCTGAAGTCGAACTCTTCTCTTGAAGATGGCGGCCGACTGTAGAACTGATTTCCTCTGGTCTTGATTCGTTCAAGGATCTATGCGTAACTCGAACTTCAGGAAAATACCTCAGATGCTGAAAAGAAAGACCCCTAGGGCTTCCCCAAGAGGGTATTTATAGCCTTAGGATCATATGAGAGTTTCTATCTAAATAGAATTTGTACTCACCAAAGATTCCAATCAAATATCTTAGTTTTGATTTAAATCTCTTGATTTAGAGTTCTGATCGGATTTAATTTGGGTATTTGGATAAGCCCAAATCATAATCTCAATCAATTTGAGATTCTGGTGAAATCTGCTCACGCGGAGCTAATGCGGAGCTAGATTCATCAGAACGCGGAGTTATTGATTAGCTCCGTATTTTTCTCAAATGCGAGACTAATATAGCCAAACGCGGAGCTACTGAGTTAGCTCCGCGTTCTATTGTGGAAAACTCTATTTACTTAGAAATTTTCACTGCCAACAGAACCCCCTCCAAAGTTTTCAAAATGGCTTAGAACTTAGCGAATTTTAAAATACTTTGGATTCTCAAACAGAAAATGCAGAGTTAAAATACCAAATTTATCTCGCGTTTTGTTACCACGCGAAGCTTTTTAGTCAGTAATTGCTCATTAACTGTTCAGTAATTACTTAGTAATTGCTCAGTAATTACTCCGAACTTTGCGCCGAATACCAAGAGGCGGGTTCTCTCTTTTAAATAGAGTTTTTAACTCTTTTTCCTTACTTCATTCAAAGAATTCAAAAATCTGGAGCTCCGGCGACCAGGCGACTCATGCGAATGAGCGCTCATTTGGTCGGACTTCGTTCGATTTTCCATAGATTTTCATCATTAGGATGTCATCTAAGAAGAGCACGGCGTCACGCGCCTCCTCACTATCTGCGGCCGTTGTTAGCAGCGGCGGCAGCGGCCGAGGGAGCAGATACAGTGGTGAACCAGTTCATGCCGCACCCATTGGAGGTAGAAATCTCAACTTTGTGGACTCCTTAGAACAATTTTTAAGTGTTTTGGCTCGGTTTTAACCGACCAACCATTTTTGAATCGGCGAGATCGCCGTTCTCCTACCGTAAGGCTTGGGAAGAAAGGAGAAGACGGAGAAGAACTCTTGTCTTCTTCTTATGTGAAGTTATTGCGTCATTCTCGCGTTTGAAATACGGGGCTATTTTAACTAGCAGTCGCGTTTCAATGCGAGGCTATTTTGACTAGCAGTCGCTCTTCAACGCGAGGCTATTTTGACTAGCAGTCGCGTTTTAACGCGAGGCTATTTTGACTAGCAGCCGCGTTTCAACGCGAGGCTATATTGACTAGTAGTCGCGTTTCAACGCGAGGCTATTTCCTCAGCTGCGTGTGTAGTTATTTTTTAACTCCGCATTTTTATACTTAGAAGATTTTTCGAGTTTTCTCTAACTCTTGATTCTTCTTTTGCAGTGGGGTATTCGGACCAGATCCTTTTTGAAGAAGAGTGCATGTGACTTTACCAGTCTTCATCAGCAAAAGTAACTCTGAGGAAGCCAGAAGCATATGCTTTACAATATAGTTGCAGGTTTCAAGCCCTGGCTCCAAAAGATAAACTCTTGAAGGAGTTACAAGAACTCTACGGCAGCTCATTAAGTTTTCTTGAGGACCATTTCTGTTAGATGACAATCTCTGTCGCTTTCCAAAGCGATAGAGATGATCATCTAAGGGCTTGTAGCATATCGAATTCAACTTGTGCATCTTCATTCGGATTCTTATAGCAGTATCTTCAGATGATCCACTAAGAACTTTAAACAGATCATAGTTGACATTTGCAGAGGAGATTTTTTGCATGTGAACTAGAGAATTGAACTGGAAAAGAATCTCATCAGTGGTTAGCCCAGCAATTCGCATTAAATGGCGATGTCTTGCGTCGGCAAGCTCAAAACTCCGTCGTCAGGTTATTGATGAATAGGTTGAAACTTTTTGGAAGAGCTATAACTCCCTCTTCTTTTGTAATCCCTTTGTTTTATGAATAAAAACAATTCCTTTTCTTTTTATCTGTTGGCTTCAAGAATTTTGCTTGCTCAACAAATAGATGGTTTATAGTTTCAGTAAAACAATCCAAGGCTCATTTGCGTAACTTAGACTGTTAGTACCTGAAATGATCGGATAAAGATCATTTAACTTAGACAGAGGTGCTTAATTGCACATGCCTTAATTTGATGGAGGCAGTTCAAGACTTTTATGTGTAACTTGAATTGCACATACTAAGATAATCGAGTGATGATTATCAGATTTCGGCAGAGGTGCCTAATTGCGCATGCCTAGTTTTGATGGAGGCGGTTTAAGGCTCTCTCGCATAACTTGAACTGCACACGCTAAGATGATTGGGTCAGGATCACCAGATTTCGGCAGAGGCGCCTAATTGCACATGCCTAGTCCAAGTGCTCTCACGCGTAATTTGAACGGAGATAGGAATAATCCAAATCATACTGTCAGAGGTAAGAATTTAACATGACAGGTCCACAGGATTTTTAGCAAACCCCCAGCTATAAACGGATTTGGTTAGCCTTTACCATTCGCCGTTTGCGTTGGGCTAGCCATACTATTCCCCTCAGCATGATGAGTTGTCGAGGAATTGATTTCCTCTCCCATTTGCCTTTAACAATATTGGGTAGTTAATTTCATACTTTTGCCCCTAGTATGATAGGGTTGGCGAGGAACTTGATCTCCTCTTCCCTCTGCTTTAACAGCATTGGGCAACAAAATTTTTTATTTATAGCGCTCAATTAACCATTCCAATGGCTAGTAAAAGTAGCGGAAACAACATGATGTTTATCATCGTAAATATTTTCGGCACCCCCAGCTAAATCCGGCTGCTAGCCAATGAGAATGACTTTGTCACGGCTGTGGTTCGGAGCGTATCCAAGGGGCTAACTTGCAAGTGCGGGTTGCCCGTGCTTGGTGTCGATATTGGCTTCCTTACTGGTACAGGGATCGTTCTGGCAGGGAACTCATTGGTTCCTATCACTAAAATTGTCATATTTGCAGAAACTTTCTTCTGTTCCTCTTTAAGTGTGAGAATTCCGGCTTCTATCAATACTTGAATTCGGTTCTTAAGGGGATAGCAATCTTTAGTTGGGTGTCCGACGTTCCGATAGTACAGGCAATAGTTAGGGTCGTTGGTTTTACCAGCGTCTTCCGGTTTTCCATTTTTCGGAAGCTTCAACATGCCCTTTTTAAGGAGGGGATGGAATAGAGTACCTGTCTGCTCCATCTTGAACGTATAAGTTCTATCTTGTCGGGGCCTATTTTGACCTGCACCTCTCGGATTCTGAGGTCTTGGCTTTGGATCTGCAGCTGATGCCATCACATCATTCCCTTTATTTTTAGGATTCTGTGGATATGGCCTGTTATTCGTAGAGTTTCTCGTGCTACGAGATTCCTCAATCCAGCGAATTATATCTTCCGCTTGCTCTCCCTGCTTCAGCAGATCTTTCCAAGTTTTGGACTCTACAGCTCCCATTCTTATTAACATGCCAGTCCTGAAGTTATGCTTACAGGTTTCCACTAGAGTTTCTTGGATCATATCGTGTCGACAATACACGGATTTTTTCTTAAAGCGTTCAATAAAACTTTTGACCGTTTCTTCTTCTCCTTGTTTCGTCGCAAGGAGGGAATGAACCGAAATTTCGGTATCATCCTCAAAGAAACGTGCTAAGAACTGTTTCTCGACATCATGCCAAGTATTTATGGTTCCCGGGGGCAAATGCATAAACCATGTAAAAGCAGGCCCTCGCAGGGTGCTTGCAAATATCTTGGTCATTATGAGATCATTTCCCATCAGATGATCTGCCTGCGATAAAAAGTAATATATGTGCTGGCTTGGGGACCCCTTCCCGTCATAGGACTCCAATTTGAGGGGTTTATATTTTTCTGGATAAGGGGCGAAATCCCACTCAGGCGGATATGGCCTTGAAACCCTCGATTCGTTTAGCTCTTTTTTGTGCAGTAGCGCATCCAATTGGCTTTGTAATTTCTCGATCTTTTCTCCATGAGGATCATGGAAAGAGTATTTGTCATCATCCTCATATATCGAATAAGCCTTTTCTTCTTTAGTTTCTTCATTTGTCTTAGGTGGCCCGAAGAAGTTTTAGCCTTATCATCGGCTATCTTCTGGGTATTTTCGACCACTTTTAGAAGCATTTATTTGAGGTCTTCGATAACTTTTTGTTGGTTTAGAATCATTTGTTTTTGAGCTTCCAACCTCTGGTCGACATCATCGGATTTATCCACCATATGTGATGCGAGCCTCCTTGGTCGGGAAGAAATGTATGAATGTGAAGAGGCTATGGCTGAATTGTCGGAGTCATCATTGTAGGAACCTTTTGCAAGTCTCCTATAATCTCGAGGAGCGACAATACCTGACTTGAGTCGAGTAAGATGACGAGATTATTCATCATCTGCATTTGACTCGTGTCTTTTTTCCATGGCCTTCTTACCTTTACCGACCATATTTGAAGTTACCGCCTTTACCTCTTTTTCTCTGATTTGATATCTCAGATTATTCTTCCTCCTTTTCGGAGTATGAGACTCAGTTATTCTATTGAATAAAGAAATTTTTTTCTTACCACAGCAGCAACTATTCAGTACAACTGATATTATTTACTCGCAATGGCATGTCGAATATGACTGAGTTTGACTCGTTTTTTTTTTACTTGTCAAATAATCTCTGAGATCAAGTATTTTGGAAAATAGAGTTATATTTTGGACATGGGGCCCACTTGGCTGATGGAGGAGTCTAGGAACCTGCTGTAACCCCCCATAACTGGTGACGTTATCTGTGCTATACTTATCAACCTTTATTCTGTATAATGGCTGATTTACGCACGGTTGGGACATAGTCTCGCATTTTACGCTGACTGGGCATTTTTGCAGAAGTTTAACAACTGTTTGTTTAGCCTCGCGTAAAGGAGTATCCTCACACGCTGGCATTATTTTGCGATTGGCGCAAGAATCCTTGGTTTCGCGCTTAATGCTTGGCTCAAAATTTTGTTCAAGTTCAATAGCCTCGCATGGGGAGTTTTTACCACATGCTGGCTTATACTCGCGTTTTATGCGAGTTTTGGCACTTTGGCCAGTTTCATGACTAAATTCAGTAACTTCGCATGGAGACAATCCATCACATGCTGGCCTGAAGTTAGCTTCGCGATTTACGCGAATTTTGGTACTCTAATTTATTTCAGAGTTAAGTTTAGTAGCCTTGCGTGGAGGAAATCCATCACACGCTGGCTTATCCTTGCGATTTACGCGAGTTTCACCGATCTTGCGATTAACGCAAGTCACAACTTCGCGTCTAGCGCGATTTTTACGATTAACGACAATTTTCCAATCATCTTCGTGATTTACGCGGAGCTGAGGAATCTTGCGTTTATCGCAAGTACTACTGGCTTCGCGTTTATTGCTAAGCTCAGTATTAGCCTCGCGTGGAGAAGCGCACGCTGGCTTTAAGGAAATTTTATCCTCGCATTTATCGTGAGTGTCAAAAATCTTGCGTTTATCGCAAGTTGAACTGGCTTCGCGTTTATCGCTAAGTCCAGTAATAACCTCGCGTGGAGAATCACATGCTGGTTTTAGGGAAATTTTATCCTCGCGTTTATCGCGAGTGTCAAAAATCTTGCGTTTATCGCAAGTTGTACTGGCTTCACGTTTATCGCTAAGCCCAGTAATAGCCTCACGTGGAGAATCATACGCTGGCTTTAAAGAAATTTTATCCTCGCGTTTATCGCGAGTGTCAAAAATCTTGCGTTTTTCGCAAGTTGAACTGGCTTCGCGTTTATCGCTAAGCCCAGTAATAGCCTCGCGTGGAGAATCACATGCCGGTTTTAAGGAAATTTTATCCTCGCATTTATCGCGAGTGTCAAAAATCTTGCGTTTATCGCAAGTTGAACTGGCTTCGCATTTATCGCTAAGCCCAGTAATAGCCTCGCGTGGAGAATCACACGCTGGTTTTAAGGAAATTTCATCCTCGCGTTTATCGCGAGTGTCACAAATCTTGCGTTTATCGCAAGTTGAACTGGCTTCGCGTTTATCGCTAAGTCCAGTTATAGCCTCGCATGGAGAATTACATGCTGGCTTGTTCTTACGATTAACGCAAGTTGCAGCTTCGAGTTTAACGCGATACTGACTGGTCTTGCGATTAACACGAGCCAGTTTTCAAGGGACCATAGCCTCGCGTTTTATGAAGTTAGCCTCGCGTTCAAGGCGGGCTTTGAGGGCCTTTCGCCTAACTCTCCGATTTCTATTTCGGAGTTGAGTTCTGGTCAATCCAGTTCCCATGCCTTCTTCGGCAGTAGAGAGGCCATCCTCTGCTAGGATTTACTGCCCAAACAACGGCTCTATAGCCGCGGTCTCCAAGGATCCCCGTTCATCGGTGGATACCTTTTTACCCGTTCCTCGGGTATTGGAGTGCACTCGACGATAGCGTCGCGTTACGTTCAGGTTACCTGATTGAGAGGAGAGATACTCCTCATACTTCTGCTAGTCAATTTCAACGATTAGCATATCTACGTCGGATCCGATCCTCTCGACTTCAGATTGCACTACGATCTCTTCTCTGGTGAAAGAGACTTCTCCCACTATGGTAACCAGTTTGTTCGCAGCAGAATTTCTTTACTTTCCTTCCATTGAATTAACTTAAATTACAATGAAAGTGAACAAGAAAAAGAAAGAACAAACGAGAGGATTTTATATCTCAATCTCTCTCTTTTACAATATAGTGTGGGATCTGTGTGGCGATGGGATCTGTCAAGCAGCTCCTTTGGACGATCTGAAGTCGAACTCTTCTCTTGAAAATGGCGGCCGACTGTAGAACTGATCTCCTCTGGTCTTGATTCGTTCAAGGATCTATGCGTAACTCGAACTTCAGGAAAATACCTCAGATGCTGAAAAGAAAGACCCCTAGGGCTTCCCCAAGAGGGTATTTATAGCCTTAGGATCATATGAGAGTTTCTATTTAAATAGAATTTGTACTCACCAAAGATTCCAATCAAATATCTTAGTTTTGATTTAAATCTCTTGATTTAGAGTTCTGATCGGATTTAATTTGGGTATTTGGATAAGCCCAAATCATAATCTCAATCAATTTGAGATTCTGGTGAAATCTGCTCACGCGGAGCTAATGCGGAGCTAGATTCATCAGAACGCGGAGTTATTGATTAGCTCCGTATTTTTCTCAAATGCGAGACTAATATAGCCAAACGCGGAGCTACTGAGTTAGCTCCGCGTTCTGTTGTGGAAAACTCTATTTACTTAGAAATTTTCACTGCCATCAGATAGAACATACCTCACCAGATCATCTTCTGCTCAATACCTCGATCTCGGTGGAGGATGGAGCAGCACGCACAGTCGGCATGGTCGGTTCATCCGATCAACCGCCGTGCGGTGTCACTATTCCTCCTGCTGGTGCCTGGAGGAGCTTCACATGGAAGAGGATAGAACCCAAGCTTAGGTCCGCTGGACAAACCTGCACATGGATAAGAATCTGCTCTCAACCAGTACGGCAGAGAAGAGATCAGAGCCGGATGGACCCATGAGTCTCAAGGGGAAAGAGCCCCAAATTATATTTGCAGAGCAACCAAGATCCACCCAGTTTTGGACAGAGAAAACGAAGCATTCTCAAGGTAAAGACCCCGGTCAGCCAGGCCCCCTGGAGGAGACAGAAGGCCAATGAGCTTTTGCTTGATGTGGAAGAGGACAATCCCCAGAAGAGGAAAGGGAGTCAGAGCTACGAAGGGATTCCTCGCAAATCGATGAACAATGATCAAACTTCGGCATCATTGGTCAGCTGATTTTGGATCTTTCGAAGTGGGAGCGGTCAAAGGGGATAAATCTGGGTAGATAGCGAGGGGGTCTTTCGGAGGAGGGAGTGGAGAATAGGGGAGACTGGCAGGAGACGAGATCGGAGCTCGAGGAAGGGGTAGGAAGCGATCGATCGCATTTAATGCGACTGGAGAAAGCTGAGGAAGACTTCTCGGAGCGGCCAGAGGGGCTCAATCCGGGTAGAGGGAGAGGAGGATTCTCAGAAGAGGAAGGGAAGATGAGGGGTTTAGGGAAGGAACAGGAGGCGAGTCCGTGGCCCGAGGGAGGAAAAGGAATCGACAGGTCGCATTTAATGCGCGCGGAGAAAAATGAGGAAAGGGTCTCAGGTATTAATGAACTTGGAAAAGAAGTATCGGGCCAACAACCTCTCTCTATTCAACTTGGGGCAACCTCTTTATTGCTAGAAAAGGCAGAGGACTCAGGTGCAGGGGATAAGGGGGCCACTTTGGGGACAAAAATGTCCAAGGAGCCGCAAGGGATACACAAGTGCAAAATGAGGGTGGAAATAAGAGTGGAGCTCCAAGGCCCAGCTAGCTAATAATTTAAAGGAAGCCCAGATGAATTTTGTGGCCACTAATATTGAAACAAATGCTACTCAAAGTGATTATATAGGCCTCCTCACACATCTTAAAAATCTGGACAAAGATTTTGCACGAGACACAATAGCCAAATTATTAGAGAATGTGATGAAAGGGGAATAAACAAGAACTCCCATGAAGGCACGGCGTAAACATACCTCCCATCTTCCAAAAAGGGTACGGGATAGAAAAAAAACTTCAGGTTCGAGCCAACACACAAGACTTACCTAGAACCTCACCAGAGAAATTAATCATGCCCCCACAGATACACTACCAGCAAGGGAGGCAGAGAACGAAGAAATCACTGGACCAGCTTCAGCTAACCTGAAGACCATAGATGATACACACAGGGCTCCTAAACTAGAAGAGGGGATCCTTAAAAATAAACAGATGATTCATGCGATTACTCCAAACAAACGAAGCAGAAGACTGGAGGAGAAAAGGGGAAGTCAATAATATCAGGCTGGCCAAACTGAAATGTCAGCTACCAAATGTAAAGCTCTCATTTTGGAACTCGCCCTAGGTATCTCTCATTTGAATTTTGATATACTGAATTTCATTCCTGATAATGAGTTGCTTTCTGTAGCTGAGATTTGTGATATTGACATGGGACTAGAGGACGTAGAGACCAATAATATTTTAACACAACTTAGATCGCTGGATGACCCAAAGTTTTCGGAGGGGAATAAAACGAGGGTTTAATGCCCATCGTTTATGGAGAAGTTTGATTACCAGATTCAAATGAACTGTATGTTCTGGAATGTTAGGTGATTGGATAACCCAACCAAGTGACGTATGGTCACAAAAGTCATTCGAAACAACAAAATTGACATTGTTAGTTTGGAAGAGACTAAACTCACTAATCCTCCCCAGAAAATGCTCAAGACAATTGGTCATAATAATTCTTTTACTTTCCATTATAAAAATGCTCGTGGAGCATCAGGTGGCATATTAATCGGCTATAACTACAAGTTCGCCCTAATAGACACATGGGAAGGTCAGTTCTCCCTCTCAATAAGAATAAAGAGACTTTTTGATGGGTGGATTCAAACAATCACAGTAGCTTACGACCCTAATGACACTCAGTCACGTCCCCTTTTTTGGGATGAGCTTAAGAATATAAGGAGTAGATGGAGTTCTCCTTGGATCATAGGGGGATTTAAATATAACTAGATTCGTTGATGAAAGAAGAGGAACGGACCGTCACCCCCTAGATAGAGAGATGTTCAATGAGGTCATCTCTCAACTACAACTTACAGACCGCCACTGAACAACCGTAGATTCACATGATCTGACATGAGGAAAAATCCAAATTTGGTCAGGCTGGTCAGGGTTCTAATTTGCCAAGATTGGGATATGAAATTCCCCTAGCCGATCTCAAAGCGCTCGAGCGCATCACCTCTGATCATGTACCCAATTGTCTAGACTCTAGAGAGCTCCAACCTCAATAGAAAAGATTCCATTTCGAGAAATGGTGGTTAGAGTATGAAGAGGTCCATTATCTCATCAAGGAGAGCTGGTCACAACAGACCTCGACAGCAGATGCGACGGGTAACATATATGTTAAATTTCGTCGTCTCCGCAAAGTGTTATGGAGATGGGAGAAAAGACATTGCCTTATATCTTGCGAGCACAAAACCAAGTTACTTGAAGAAATAGACACTCTGGAGAAACACGAAGAGACGAGATCTCTCAGTTTGTCGGAGAACTCCATATTACTCGATCTCAGAAAAACCATAGAAGAAATCTACAGAAGAGAGGAGATAATGTGGAAATAAAGAGCACAATGCAAGTGGATAAAGGAAGGGGATGATAACACTGCCATTTTCACAGATCTGCTTGCATGCGTAGAAAAGTTAATAAGATTAATGCATTACAATCTGAGAAAGGACTTATTCATGGTTCTCAATTACAGGACCATGTACACCATCACTTTAAAAAACTATTTGGAACAAAAAATCATTTCAGATTGTGAATGAAAAGGAATGCATGGCCCACCTACCCGAACTTACACGAATTGGAACTAGAGATCTAAGAAGAAGAAATTAAGCGTGCAGTGTGGGAATTGGGTCCTGAAAAGGCACCTGGCCCGGATAAATTTCCAATGTTCTTTTATAGGACTTTCTAGGAGGTGGTTAAGGGTGATCTTAAAAGAGTGGTCGACGCAGTCTACCATGATTCTTCCAGACTTGATAGAATCAATTATTCCCTCATCACACTTATCCCCAAGAGGGATCAAGTAGAGCGGATTGGGGACTACAGGCCCATTGCCTTGATGAATTGTTCTATTAAAATCCTCACAAAAATCCTTTCCAACAGATTTGCACCCAAATTGCAAACTATGATTGGGAATTATCAGACTGGATTTATCGCAGGAAGGAATATATTAGAGAGAGTAGTATCAGCATATGAGATCATTCACCATTGCAAAAAATCCAAGTTGAATGGATACATCCTCAAACTGAATTTTGAGAAAGCTTATGATATGGTAGAATGGGATTCTTTATTCGAGGTTTTACGCCTTCGTGGCTTTGGAGAGAGGTGGATTTCATGGATAAGGAACTGACTTACATCTGCAAAAACACAGATCTTAGTTAATGGTGTAGCAGGAAAAGAGATAGTGCTCAGGAGGGGACTACGACAGGGAGACCCACTTTCCCCTCTTCTGTTTACACTTACTGCTGATGACCTCAATATAATATTTAGAAAAATGAAAGATGCAGGCCTAATAAAAAGTCTCGCAGGATCTACTTTTACATTACATATCAACCTCCAATACGCAGATGATACACTCATATTTGGAGGTGATAGTCTACCTGAGGCAATTCACATCAAGTGGGGCCTCTGCTGTTTTGAAGCATGGTCGGGGCTGAAGATCAGTTTTTCCAAGAGCTCTCTTATATGCCTAGGACACAAAAACCTCACTATGAATCTTATCCTCGAGACCTTCAAGTGTAAGGAAGAAAAATTCCCAAAGAAATACTTGGGTATCCCCATCAAACCAGGAAAGCTCTCCAAACAAGACTGGTACCATCTTTTGGATTGCTTCGAGAAGAAACTAGATAGCTGGAGAGAGGACCTACTATCTTTAGGAGTAAGGGTTATCATACTCAATGCAGTTCTATCATCCCTTCTCCTATACTACATGTCCTTATTTCTATTACCATGCTAGGTCAGAAACAAAATAGATCAAATCAGAAGAAGATTCTTATGGAATGGTACGACCGATTCCAACAAATATCATCTTGTTTCTTGGAAACAGGTTTGCAGGTCTAAGACCGCTGGTGGCCTTGGAGTTCTAGACACGAGAACTTTCAATTTGTCCTTAATGGCTAAATGGTGGTGGCACTTACTCACTCGTCCCGAGAGTAGCCTCCAGAAGCTCATGCATGCTAAATACTGTTCTCGAAATGGTACATGGCATGCGACTGACCGAAATTCACTAAATTCCTCTTGTTTCTGGAAAGGGATGATCAAGACCAAACATATAGTCTGGCCTAGTCTGCAATATAAACTAGGCAATGGTCGAAAAATTGCATTATGGCATGACCGATGGTGTACACAGCTCCCCCTCAAAATTCTATTCCCTGCAGTATTTGGATTGTCCTTAAATAACGATGTAGTAGTCGCCTCCCAATGGGGAAGAGTGAGATGGCGACTGAATCTAGTACATCCCATTTCAATATTGGAGGAAACTCAGATCCGTGAGCTAAGGTCTATTCTAAATGAAATAACACCATCCGGGACAACCAATAATCAACCCATATGGAGATGGAACAAGAGTGGAGTATTCTCGGTAAAATCCACATATCACCACTTTATGGATAACAGAGTCAACACTAAGGACACAAGTTGGATATGAAATACAAAATACCCACTGAAAGTCATGGTATTTCTCTGGCTAGCCCATAAGAATGCCCTCCTCACATGGCTAGTACTACAAAGACGTGGCTGGTTAGGCCCAAATTTATGTGTCCTGTATAACACAGCTGGAGAGTCTACCAACCATTTTACTGCTAAATTGCAATTTTGTTTATCATCTCTAGATTTGCTGTGCGAGAAATCTGGGGATCAACCCAAACATGGAGGAGGAAATTGCATCTAGAGTACACTATGTTTAAATGGCTGGCCATCAAATCGTGCCAGAACTCTAACTGCAGTTTTATATTGGAATGTTTGGTTGGAAAGAAATAATAGAATTTTTAATTCTACTGCTCGCTCCTTATATACTTGCATCCATTTAGTTATGCATGATTTTTTTCTTTGGACAAATATACCCTCCAATGAGGAGCGAATACAAATTTTCAGGGGATCCTCTGAGGATGACCTGGATTCTTCTGGCCACGCATAATCCACACCATTCAACCTGCAACATGGAGAAGGAATCCACTCTACTACATTATGAGAAGAATTCTTGAAACACCTGATCCTGCTTTTATGTATCTTTTCTTCCTGCCTTTATGTATCTTTTCTTTATGTTTTTTGCAACTAATGTATTATGAGAATTACTCATACGAGTGATCAAACTCTGTAACTCTTTCTATGGTTATGTTATCTCCTTACTAATGGAACGCAGAGGGTTTCCACCCGCCGTTTTATTTCAAAAAAATACTAGAAGTAATTTGACTTGATATTGAGTTGACCATTGATTAAATTAGGACATTGGCACTTAATTGCAGATTGGCTGGCAAATCATGCGGACAATTAGTGTGTTCCATCTTAATTTGACTCTTGAAGATGCTTTAGAACTTTGATAGTTTTATCTTGTGCCATATACGTACTTAACAATCGGTACTGTACCAGCATAGCTTAATGTTTTCCCTCCCCTTGTTCTGTGCTAATTATATGAACCAAACAATTCGTACTTCTCATTTTCTATCACTGTTGGGCTTCAGCTCCTGTAAAGCCATTTTATTTTACTTTCTCTTAATTGGCCATATTTGGTATTGTTCCGATTCCGAGTCTCATGATTCGATGTTAACAACAGAGGTAGCATGAAGATCCTATTAATCCCGTTACTTGCTTACCATGGGATTGGTATATTTGAAAAGTGTCATTCTTACGCTCATTCCTTCATATATGATATCCTGCATCTCATGCCCATGTTCGAGTGCAATATCTGCCTTTATTCTCTATTCAACAGCAGATTATAGCTGGTTTATTGGGATTCTCCTACTCCATGATTCTTTCTTTTTGTCATTGATGGAATGGTTTTGATCGTTCATAAATTTATGATTTTGCCTCCATTTGGTTTAGATGGGTTACAAACTTTTGTAACCGGTATCACTTGTTCCTTTAAGAAGTGAATGCCCTGATTCATTGAATCTAGCCTCTGCATGGTGTTTTTGCTCTGTTTGAAATGTATAGAAAATGCAACAATAACCTTTTTGGAGAATTATTATATATCGTGAAAGATCCACTGATTTTGATCGTTTATACATTTATGCTGTTGCCTCCTTTTGGTTTAGGTGGTTTAGAAGATAGTGTAACCTTTATCACTTGTTTCTTTTAAGCAATGAATGGCCATCTAATTTGCAGATTTTGCTTAGAGAAACTACATGTATGTATCTAGTAGGAAGATCCTTCTATTTATGGGTGACTTCTCATGTATAAGGTTTAGCAATATGGGAAGCTCTCTCCCAAGAACCTAAATTCTGCATAATGATTTGATGGCCAGCAATATAGGTTTTGTTGCTCATGATTTGTGCCATTGGATGATGCCCTTAATCGGAGTACTTGGTGGAAGTGACCTGTTCCCAGCACTGATTCCAAATACTTAGCGCCATTGCTTGAGAGTTATGAATTTATTACTGTTGCTTGGACTTGCAGAAGGCATTCTGGCATTTTAACTTGGTGAATTCTTGATCTTTTAGGTTTTCGACTCAAACTGACCAGCTCAGATCAAACTACTTATTGGTCTCTATTGCACATGCCCAAACCATCTCAACTAATTCTCCCTTGTTTGCCCTAAATTGGAGCTACCTCTATGTTTCAAGCAGGCAATCAATTCTTATCCTAATTTTTGTAGGTTCTATTGTATTATCACTTTCCATCTCATTATTATCATTTCATCAATATTGCAAGATTTACAAATATTTTCTTAATTGTTGACAATCTGATGTACTAGCCGTTCATAAAAATTTATATCAGTTTTACTGATTTTACAAGCAGCTTGTGATGTACCTACCTCAATCTGACAACCGTGATGAACAGTTGATCCTCCTATCTTTTGAGCAAATTAAATTTAAGTATTTGTTCAATGCAGAGTGTTTAGAGATTTAAATTGGTTGTATTTTTAATTGTTAGATTTAGCAATATTAGGTTGGTTATATTTGTTAGTTATCTTCAATGTTCCAGAAATTGGTATCCACTAGTGTTCAGTACATTGGCAAGGAAATTGTTCAGAAGAATCAAGAAAATTCGAGAAAACCTATTAAAATTACAGAAGATTTGAATGCATATGGGAAAAACATGATTACTCACAAAGGTGAAGAATCTTTATATGTGGAAATAAGGGATTTAAAAGAATCAAATGGCTACTGGTGACATTGCTATACAGTTACGACACTGAGGAAACCAAAACTACCATAGTACTTGCTAATGTCTAATAGTAAGAGGACCATGGCAAGTACCAATTAACAGGCAACAATTAAGAACAAGAGTAATTCAAAACGATGGTAATCAATTTTAATCGGACTTCTGCATAATGGGCACAATAATCTTATTGCACATGGTATACATATATAAATCTGCTTACCCTGTGTTTAACTACATTGGTTGTATTTAATTTTGATTGGAGTTGTTGATAGTAGCAAAAGGGATGCATGGATTAGTTTTGTAAATTGATTGCGATTTTAGATTACTTTATATCTAAAGCCATATAAACTAGGCAATCAATGTTTTATCCTTTCTAAATGAATTGACTAGCCTCCATTTCATTGTACAGATATCTGTGAATAATTTTAGGTTTTTGTTTGTGCATGTGTTCTCAGGGTAATTATTGCTGCAATAGTTGTTGTTCATCCTTCTCCAAATCCACCATCAACCTCTGATTAAATAGAGGACTGCATCCATTTAAACAGATCCAGAGTAAGAATTAAGAACCATCTGTCCATTCACTTTTTGGTAATAAAATGTAATATCAATTTTATGAGACACCACATTACACTTCTAACCTGCCCACGCTTCTTTGGGACCGTATTGCACTTCAAATGAAGGTGCTTGGTCCGCATGCTATCAATATATGGTATACGAGTACGTATAAGTATCGGCAATATATTCAGTTTGAATATGCTAAAGATTTTGGTAGAATGACAAAGGTTAAAAGAGTTTGAACTTATCCACGGATTCCTCCCTCAAAATGGCTAGCTACGATTACTTTATGGCTTCATAGGAATCATTATAAACTACTCTAGTTTTTGTCTTATATCCGATGTAGCACTATTGAGTTAAGCGTATTACATAATCCCTCCTTTTAGGATCTGATGTTCTTATTAGAGGAGTTCAATAACACGTTAACATTTTATCAAACGATATAGGCTTCTAAAGATGGTCCCTATGGATTTTAGGAGTGGCGTCTATGGATTCAAGAGGTGACTCTTACTTTTTTGTATGACACTTTATTCCGAATAACACTTAATTCCATATTACACTTAGTTCCGCATACTTACGGATGGTGCTGGCTCTGATACTACTTAAATATCTGTCATGTCTGTTGACGGGTAAAAAGTAAAGAAAAATCCTACATGCGAGGCTAGCCGTTAGATCGCATCAAAGAATCTCTAATCAGTTGGAGATCGGATTTGGTTTATATTTGGATATCCAATCTCATCTAATCATACTTGATCTTAATTTTGGGTATCTAAATCATAACTAAATATATCAAATCAGAGATTCTGACAAATTTTGAATATCAGATCTGGTCCAAATACGATGAACCAGAGATTTTTAAATCTTTTTAAAAGAGAAACAAATATTTGACCTTATCTATAAGGCATTTGATCTAACCACCCAACTTATGCTTATAAATAGGCATCATGAGATATTGTGAAAATCATCTTTTGGGGAAACCCAAGATCTGTACTCTTGAGCACGTAATTGACAAGCTCTTGAGTGCGTACAATCTTGTTAATCCGGTCAATTTAACGTGTCTACGCGTGTTCTAAAAATCTAGCAGGTAGGGCGACCTCATGCTATTTCCAAGCTCCTATCAACGTCGGATCGTCAAAATGTACTACTAGATAGAACCCATCACCATACTAGAACCCACGTTTTATTGTAAAAGAGAGCGATAAAATATAAATCCTCTCGTTTGTTTTTCTATTGTTCATCTTTCATAACTCACGTTTTATTGTAAAAGAGAGCGATAAAATATAAATCTTCTCGTTTGTTTTTCTATTGTTCATTAAAATATAAATCTTCTCGTTTGTTTTTCTATTGTTCATCTTTCATTGTAATCAAGTTATTCAATAGAAGAAAATAAGAATTTTGTGGAGAACAAATTGGCGACCACAGTGGGAGGAGCCTTCATGACAGAAGGTGTGGTGCAATCCGACATTGAAGATGGAAGCAACGTAGAATTTTTCAGAGCTGGTGGTCGGACCCTAGTAATTCTCTCTCTCGAACTGCAACAGTGTGTTTGTTAGAGTCGCCTCCATTCTCCTTAACACTACAAATTGAAGGTGTTCATAAAAAAAAGGGGGGCTTTTGTAAAATTAAAAAACAGATTAAATATCTTGAATATGAATTTTAATTGGACTCAATTTAGATATTGGATAAGTCTCAAATCTCAATATCAATCAATTAGGATTCTTAAAAATCTGCCCACATGGAGTTAAAATACTCTAAACGCGGAGCTAAATTATAGCCAAACGCGGAGCTATGGAGTTAGCTCCACGTTCTGTGTGGGATTTTCATTACCAACAATGAGGATTGGTCTTTTCCTCGTTGACGATCCGACGTCAATGATTGGAGGCGGTAGAGATTTCTTGAGTTCGTTCTTCTTCTCTTCTGATCTTGGAGGAGGCTCGAACTCATGCACGAGAGAGGTCTGGCCAAAAGTTCTTTTTGAGTCCCTCTCTCTGCTATTTTAAGGCTCTCGCGCGTAACTTCAATTGCCAAAAATCTTCTTTGAGCCCTTCTTGAGGGGTATTTATAGGTCTCAAGTTGTTGAGAGAGTTTCTTTGTAGATAGAAATAAAATTTTATTGTAATCTTGATTAGATATTTGAATATTTTTTTATTAGATTTGCTCCAGATTCATTATATTTGGTCATGTTCCTGTACCCAATTAGAATTTGCAGAATTATCAAATTCAAATAGAATTAATTATAATTCTGCACCAAAAAATTAATTAGACTCTGGTTAGAATTTGGGTCTAATTAGAATTTGTAAAAATTGCAAAATAGCGAGACAAGGCCCAATTTATTGTTCACAGAGAGAGAGAGAGAGAGAATTTATTTTTTCTTTGGTTCGTTTCCTTCTTCTGAGCCTCGCGCTCTCCAGGCTTCCCGCTCACAACCTTTATTATTATTATTTTTTTCCTTTCTTTCTTTCTTTGTTTGGGTGTGCTTCTTTCCACTTGAGCCTCGCGCCCGTGAGGCTTCCTCATAGCCTTCTTTTTTTTTTCCTTTTTTTTTTTCTTTTTTTCCTTCTCGTGAGGCTCCTTTCTTTTCTTCTGAGCCTTGCGTCCGCGAGGCTTCCCAGTCTCGCGGGAGTGCGAGGCTCCCCTCTCTCTGTTTTTTTTTTTTTTGTTATTCTACAGTTCTAATGTTAATCCCCATCAATGAGAAGATGCGAGAAAATCACTTATGATGGTTTGGTTATATGCAACATAGACATATAAATACACCAGTTCGACGAGAGGAGCTTATCAACGTATGACAAGTTAAAAGAGAAAAGGGAAGACCGAATAAAATATGGATGGATGTGATACGAAAATATATGGATTTTAGAGGTTTAAATGAGGAGATGTTACTTGATAGGAACGAATGGAGAAGGATTATCAACATGATCGATCCGACATGATTCTCTTTTGGTTCATGTAGCCGACTCCAAATACTTGGGATAAAAGGCTTTGTTGTTGTCGTCGTCATCTCTACTTAGGGGGTGTTTGGCAACTAGTGAGTGGGTGATTTCCAACTGCTGTTGCTGCAAGTGAGTCTTTTTTACTATTTGGGGCTGCAGGTGTAGTTGTAAAATTTTGCAATTGTAGTTGTAACCAGTTACGCACTTGCAATAATTGCAATTGTAGAAAAAAAGTGCTCATGACACTTTTCCGTTACTTATTGTAACAATAATTGTATTGTTGATAAATTGAGTACTTCTTAATTCTTATAACTCATGAAAATAAGAAATTAAAATTAAAAGTTTTTGCAACTCTAGTTAACACTTGTAACTCCCAATCAAAACACAATAATACAATTTGCAGCAACTTCTACTGCAACTTCATTTGTAGAAGTACAATTTGCAACTTGCAGGCTTCCAAATGGCCCCTTAAAATAAGTTTCTGGTAGTGAAGTCAGGATGCTTGTGAAATAGGTTCTGGTAGTGAAGTTAAGATAATTGTGAAATAGGTTCTGGTAAGAATGTGTTACCATGAATATTTCTGGAAAATTCGTGCTCCTGGGAGGTTGCACACTGTCTGAGCAAATTAACATATTCTGAAGATTAATAGCATCTACAATTGTGGTATGTAAAAATAGACTAAAGGGAAAAGTAAAATTTTTATTCAGGTTTCTCATCTGAATGTATAGTTTTGGGATTAATTGGGAATTCCATAAAGTGCATACATAACTGAGGATGTCTACTGAATAGAAATCTTTCATCACTCACGTCCCATGGTGAATGTTCATCTAACTGAGTTAATTGACTGAGCAAATACAGCTTGATGTTCCACATGATCATAGCAATCGTTTGTAGCATAATCTATATTAAATATTTGTGTTGGCAGGCTATTTCTCCTTGGTCTTGATAAATATGGGAAAGGTGATTGGTGGAGCATATCCAGAAACTTCGTGATATCAAGGACACCGACTCAGGTGGCCAGCCATGCCCAGAAGTACTTCATCCGGCTGAACTCGATGAACAAAGACAGAAGACGTGCAAGCATTCACGACATTACCAATGTGGGCAACAATGGAGATATCTCAGCAGCTCATGGACCAATCACTGGGCAAGCCAATGGACCAATGACAATGGCAGGTGGGAAGCCTTCCAAGCCATCTCCGCAGTCTCTGCCTGGAACTCCTGGGATAGGTGCCTTTGGCACTACGATTGGGCAGCCAGTTGGTGGACCTTTAGTTTCTGCAGTTGGTACTCCAGTTAGTATTCCAGTTACTCCAGGACAGCACATGGCCTTTGGTGTACGGGCTCCGGTTGTTGGTACCGTAGTTCGTGGTGCCCTGATGAGTCTCCCTCCGGTGACCTACCCCATGCCTCATACTTGTGCGCATAGATGAAGTTCAGTGAAATATCTTCAATGTACAAATAACTTGGCTGAGACAAGAAATGTATGTTGGAGAGTTTGTTTTGTAACTTATATCAAAATAATAAATGTATGAATAAAGCAGGAGCAAAGGATTGTATCAAACAGTGAATTTATGAACTGGCGCAGATGAATAAATATATGGTCTGTGTAAAAGTAGATTAGAGATTGGTTTGAAATTCTCTGAGGGAGCAAAGATGGAAATAAACTTTTTGTACTATATAAGTCTTCTAGAAGATTTTTCCTTTTTCTTTCTTGGTAAAATCTGTTTTGGAGTTTCTTCATCTCCTCTCTATTGATTATGCAGATGATAAAATGGTTTCGGCAAACGTGAATGCAATGTATGTATTAGAGTTGGTGTAATTCATGTATGCTTATGGTATAGTTGTTGGGTGATTTGTGGTCAGAAAGGAAGGGAGCCTTCACTACTATGCTATGGTGATCGAGACCGGTCACAGACCAATTAAGGTTGACGTTGGAGGCATTTCCTCTCTCTCTCTCTCTCTCTCTCTCTATATATATATATATATATTTGTATTCTCAATCCTCTCAAAAAGTATATATTCTCAATATTCTCATTGTCACTCATGAGTCAGTGCTGCGTAGGATGTGATGTTGATTCTCCATCAACCCTTGCCTCCACTTAGTCAGCATCTACACACATAGGTGAGGCATAATTCCCACCGAATCAGCATCTAGACCGGAACCAGTTCCAATTCCACCAACCATCCAACTCACCTCATCTTATCTGCTCTTTCATAAAATCTGCTTATAAAAGGGGCCTGCGCTTTCCAAGCTCTCTCCCTCCCTCTCAATTTCTTCCAAGACAAGTAAGAGAAGCAGTAGTAGGAGAAGAAGATTAAAATGGAAAATCAAACCCCTGCCATTGGCATTCCGCTCATCAATGTCTCTTTTGCAGATCAAGTGCTGCCAGGAGAACCTGAAGCAGCAGCAGCAGCAGCAGCTACTGATATTGATGATCTAATCTTATGTGATGACTGCAAACGAGGTATAGTTATTGTAAATTAGTTAGATAGCTAGTTAAGGACCAATAGCTAGTTATTTAGATAACAATAATATTTTTTGGGCACACCCCGCCGTTTATCGTCAAAAAAAAAAAAAAAAATATATATATATATATATATTTTTTGGGCATTTAGATACGCCGCTCGCTAATTGGGTTTGTATTTGGATATTTTTCTTTTTGTTGATACAGAAGTACTAAATCACAAAGATTCAGTAGTCAGTGATTGGATGGTTAGGTTCGGCATGAAGGCCATCAAACGCGATCAGGGCATCAAAGAAAACAGTAATTAATTCAACTTGCGGACTTGTATTTTGTATATCTTCTTCACTAAGTTCCCCAGCTGCAGCTGCCCAAATTCCAATTTCAGTACAGTAGACTCGAGTAGTAGTTAGTTAATTTCACATCATGAGCTTAATTTAGAAGGAAAGGAACGGAAATGAAATGAAGATAATATATAAATAATGAAATTTCTTCTTCTGAATTGCAGTTACCTGGGGGCCAAACATGGCTCAAACTTTAAAGGGGAAACTGAGGTTCTTCCAAATAGGTGGAGTCGAACGAGTATTCAGGAAGGGTTTTTCAATCAAGGGTAAGGAGAAGCTGCTGAAATCCTCGCAGTGTTACCTGTCGACGACGGCTGGTCCAGTTGCAGGGATGCTATTCATATCTACCGAGAGGATTGCATTCCTCAGCAATACATCAATCAGACTAGCATCCCACAATGGAGATATCACCAGATTTCGCTACAAGGTTATGATTCCTTTGGCAAGGATAAAGAATGCAATCCCCATCGACAATTCACTAGAGATGCCAAACAGAAAGTACATACGAATAGTTACGGTGGATGAGTTTGATTTCTGGTTTATGGGATTTGTTCATCCTCACAACTTCTTCCACAACTTAAAGAAAACAATCTCAGCTTCTTGCTGATACAAACACACACACACACATGTGTGTGTGTGTGTGTAATATTTGCACCAATATAAATAATTGATGGATAGATTCAAGGATACATGATTAATCGATCTATAAGTTGTATACGCATAGGATGGAGCCTGGAGGGGAGAATGACTTGGACTGCATTTTGTTACCGTAACACGTATGTATTAGTGTTTACCCTCAAAAACAAGTATTCAAATATATGTCAGCTTTGTCTTGGTGGAGTTTGTTCAGTGTATAATTCTGAAAGATATTGCTAAATTGTATTTCTTCAAGGTGTTTATATAGCACGTTGTTGCACATGCCTAATATTTATCCCAGGCAACAAGTATATATATATAAGGGTGTTTTTTAAGAACAATTTACAATCCTAATTTTAGTGGCACTAAATATTTTGAAAATTTTAGTTATAATTATTGAAAATGGAAGAGCAAATTAGCAAGTATGAAGAGTTTATGCAGTAATGATATTGAGGCACTCCATTTGTTTTTCTAAATCCATTTCAAATATAGGTCATTATATGGTACTGCACATCAGACTCACACATAATGATATTGAAATACTCCATTTGTTTTTCTAAGTGTTGTTTTAGGTCTTGCACAATAAGTAGGAAAATAATTAGTACTCCCTTGTGATTAAGTGGCGGTGGACGCTGGTCTCCCGTTCTAATGGAAAACTTCAAGAGATACTCTGCAGTAAATATATTCCTCGTAGAGGCTCGTGGATGGCACGACCAAAGAACAACTCGAACACCTCCATATTATGGAAAGACTTGTGCAAGTAGCTAATGTATTCTGAGATGGTATCTCATTTGAAATATGCACGGAGTCGAAAGTAGCATTCTGGTGGGAACATTGGTGCTGACCAAATACTTTATCTCACTATTCCCACCGGTATTTGAGCTGGTTATTAACAAGAATGCTAGTGTCATAGATTATTGGCACCGGGGAAGATGGAAGTTGGCACTAAAAACACACGGGGGGATCCAGCAACATGACCTAGTCGGCAGACTGAAAGCCCTATTGGAGCATAAAAGGCCGGGAGACGCAGACAAGAATGTTGTAAGTGGAAGTGGGACACCAAAAGCCATTTTTCAGTAGCTTCCACTTATCATCAATACATAGATGGTGGTAGAAGACAGCCATACACCACTTCAATTTGGAAATGTAAGAGTCCACTGAAAGTGTGCATCTTCATATATATGGCTGGTTGAAAATGATGTTGTCCTCACATGACACAATTAACAAAAAAGAGGATGGCAGGGCCCCAGTTTATGTTTGTTGTGCAAAATGACAATGAAAATGTGTCTCACCTGCTTCTTGATTGTTCCTACTCCAAATTAATATGGGACAGGTGCGCTGCACTATTTAGGCTACACATAGACACATCACATGATACGGGTGTATGGTTGAGACTCCAAGGGCGAATTGGAGGGCAAGGTCTAACGGTTATAGTAGTTGTAGCTATCTGCTAAAACATATAGAAAGAGAGGAACGATAGAACTTTCAACAATGTTTCACACAGTGTTGATGCTTGCATCACTAGAGTTACTATGGCATTTCCCTTTGGACAGGTCAGCTATCTGGCAGGAAAATATTATACATATCCGAAAATAAAGACAACTACCTACATGACAACATCCCAATATTGGAGGGGCGGGCGAGTGATACCTCTAGGCACGAGGAGTGATTGTATTTTACTATGATGTATTAGTGTTGTGTACTTGTTATTTTGGCTTAGTCTATTAGTTTGTTACTCTACTCTAGGTTGTAAGGCATGTATTGGTTACGGATGTACTAGTTAGTTTTTTTTTTTTGTAATGTTCACTGATGGAGCGCAGAATCTGCCGTCTTCTGCCTCAAAAAATTAATGCTCTCTTAGGTTCCAGATAAGTGAATATGTGAAGTTTTAGATGATTTATTTTTGGTCCAAAATAGTGATGTTTTACTAAAAAGAATAAGCTTTAATTAAGTAATAGATATTTCTATCCTTTGTTATTATAAATAAAAAAAAAAAATTTGCTTCTTGTGAAATGGGAAAAACGGATATAACTAAAAATTTTATTTTATTTTTATACACTGCGATGGTAATTAATTTCTTTAAGAAGTGTGAAAACTTCTTTAAACATCATTTGAAATCAAAGACAGTAATTACTAATAGTAACTTTTATTTCACCCCCTAAGGATCTCATTATTTTGATAATTACTTCTAATAGTACAACAATGGGAGAGAATTAGTAGTCAATAGGGGTTATTTTATAAAGAACTAACTGTTACTGGAATTAAATAATAGTTTCAAAATAACAGATATATATATATATATATATATATATATATATATATATATATATAGCTGCCTGTACAAAATGACAGTTAAAAAGAAGCAAATTATAAGTCTAAACTATCGACAAGTAAAGAGACACAGACAGAGTATGATTAGCCAATACTTTGTGAACATGTTATGTTCCATTAAATTCTAATTCATGGAACACAATGAATTCATGCCTACTGTTTATACTTAAAAAAAGAGAAACTTTGAGAACATGCAAACAAACGTGTCATCAAAATTTAGTGATGATTGTTGCCTAATTAGAATGCATATATACATCAAACAAATGTTGGAGGAAACAATCCATAATATGTGTTTGCATAAGCTGGAGCAAAAATATTTAATGAATTTAATTTCTGGGTATAAAGTTAAGATAGGGAAACTATTGGGCCATAAAAATAATTTTGAAACTTTTTAGGGTGGGTTACTGAAATACTTTTGCGAGTATTAAAGTTTCAAAAAGTCCTAACCTCAATTTGCAAAGCAAAAGAAGAAGGGGTCTAGGGATATTAGACACATGCAACTTCAATCTTGCTCTGTTATGCAAGTGGTGGTGGAAAGTCATCAATAACCCCAACAGCCTAATAGAGACCATTCTCAAAACTAAATATGGTCCCTGAGGAAGGAAGCAGTTGGAGAGGGAGGCCTCGTAACTCCTCAGATTTATCATCCTTTTAGAGAGGGGTTAGACATGCTGAAACCATATTTAGGCCAGACGTATCTTTCAAAATTGGTGATGGTCTTTCCACCTTCTTCTGACTGGACAGATATTGCACAAATATACCTTTAGCATGTCTGTATACGGACATATTTGAAACGGTGATAACAAATTTGTAGTTGTCAAAGAACAATATTGTCGTACCAACGAACCTACATTACCTAATCTGCCTAGCATATTACCGAATCTTGCTAACCCCGATTCAGGAAGGGATCAGCCTTTATGGAGATGGAGCGTAAATAGCATATTCTCGGTGAAATCAGCTTACCGATTCATTAACAATGGTGAATGTCGATTACGTCATGTGAAGATCACTTGGACTATTCGATGTCCTCTCAAGATAAAAGTTTTCCTATGATTGCTCGCAAATAAACACGGTCCTAACATGGGATAACCTCAGAAGACGTGGTTGGATAGGACCTAGCATATGCTCATTGTGTGGACATGCAGAGGAGTCCATTGACCATATTATGCGGAGATGTGATTACGTTCAACACATATAAGTGTTATGCATGCACTCTTTGCCACCTACAACAGACGCCTCTTCCATTTGGGAGCACGGATGTAACTTTCGACAGAGGGACTCATCCTCTTACATCATTGGCATGGAACGTTTGAAAAGAACGAAACCATAGGATATTCATGAGCACTGCACACTCACCAGAGGGATCTTCACTATCTGTTATGACATCCATTCTTGGACAAGATTACTTTCTGACGATGCTAGGACCAAAAACTCTAGGATGGTGATGATCCTGATCATGATGTGGTGCCTATCCAGGATGGTTCTCTAGTAGATTGAAGACAGTAGGTTTATTTGAAAACAGTTGGAGTACTCTGGATTATGTTTTTTTTTTTTTTTTTTGATAAGATGGATTATGTTTGTTGTTGGATCGTAATATTACTACTTTAGACTTGCGCTTCTGTACTTTTGTTGAGTGTTGTTCTGTCATACTCTTGCAGACTACTACATGTAATATGTGCTTTCTATTTGTCAGAAAGTATTGAGAACCAAAACTCAATCTCAATATACATAAGTCAGAGAATTACATATATTTATAAATCTCTCAACTCCACATAAACCACTCAATAGGCAATATGGTATTAAACTCAAACTAAACTCAAATACAAAATATTATTCTAATCCAACACTCCCCCTCAAGTTGGGATATAAATATCAATCATATCCAACTTGTTATATAGATTAGAAAACACAGTTGGTCATATAGTTTTAATTAGAATATCGGTCAATTGCTCTGACGAAAAAGTAAACATAGTACATATTATTTTCTTTACCAAATTATCTTGAACCAGATGACAATCTACTTCTATATATTTAGTACGATCATGAAAGACTGGATTTTGAGCAATATAGATGGCTAACTGATTATCACAGTACATAGGCATAGGATCTTTTGAGTTGAACCCAAATTCAGTCAGCAAATTCTTTAATTATAATAATTCGCATGTAGTATGTGTCATGGCTCAATATTCTGCCTCAGCTGAAGATCTATACACTGCATCATATTTCTTACTCCTCTATGTGACTAGATTACCTCTAATAAATGTAAGATATCCAGCGGTCGACTTTCTATCTCGTTCATATCCAGTATCTGAAAAGATAGAGATTTTAACATGTCCATATTTTTTTATAAAATAATCCTTTTTCAGAAGAGCTCTTAATATATGCCAAAACTCTCAGAGCAGTTTTCCAGTATATGTCCCTTGGTTTATACATGAACTGACTTAGCAACCTAACAACAAAAAAATGTCAGGTCTAGTAATTGTGAGATAGATAATCTTGCCAACCATTCTTCTATACTGCTTAATATTCTCATACAAAATACTATTTTCACTCCACATATCTAAATCGACTCCATTGGAATATTAGCAGGTTTACACTCAAGACGACCGGTCTCTTCTAAGAGATCTAGCGTGTACTTTTTTTGAGAGAGAAGTAACCCATATTTATGATAAGCTATCTCAATTTTAAGAAAATATTTCGATTTTTCCATGTCTTTAGTTACAAAATGTTACCTGAGATAATCCCTTGTCTTAATCAGGCTTGTTGTATCACTCCCAATTAGTAAAATATTATCTACATACACAGTAAGAAGGACAATACCAGAACGAGTATGCTGGACAAAAATAGAATGATCATAGTGGTAACGCTGAAATTAAATACCAGCAATTACAGTGAAAAACTTCTCAAACTAGACTCGAGAACTCTGTTTAAGACTATAAATTGCATTTTTGAGTTTGCACACTACATTCTCCCCCTGAGCAGTATATCCTGGAGGTTGTTCCATATACACACCTCTTCTTACAGATCACCATATAAGAAAATATTTTTAACATCCAATTAGAATAATGACCAATCAAGATTCACAACAAAAGAAAAGAGAATGCGAATAGAGTTCAGACGTGCTATAGGAGAGAAAATGTTAAAGTAATCAATACCATAAGTTTGGGAAAAGCCTTTTGCAACAAGACGGGTTTTATAGCGATCAATGGAGTCATCCGGCTTATATTTGACAGAGTAAACCCAGTGACAACCAACAATACAGGTATCAGGCGGAGACGGAACCAAATTTCAGGTTCCACAAAAGACAAGGGCTTGCATCTCCTCATCCATAACCAACTATTAGGTGTTCGCAGCAGAAATTCCTTGCCTTCCTTCCATTGAAATAACTTGATTTACAATGAAAGAGAACAAAAGAAAAAGAGAACAAATGAGAGGATTTATAATCTATCGCTCTCTTTTACAATATAATGTGGGATCTGTGTGGCGATGGAATCTATCAAGTAGTTTCTTTTGACGATCTGATGACGAACTCTTCTCTTGAAGATGGCGGCCGACTGTAGAACTGATCTCCTCTGGTCTTGATTCGTTCAAGGCTCTATGCATAACTCGAACTTCTTCAAAACTCCAGAAAAAGATCTCTTAAAGATTGATGATCATCTATGGATTGATCTATTATTGATTCATGATCTCTAAGTCTCCTCAAAGAGGGTATTTAAAGACTTTAGTTTGAAAGTTCCTATAGGAATAGGAATAGAAGATTTATAGGAATATGAATAGAAGGTTTCCATAGGAATAGGAATATAAGGTTTCCATAGAAATAGGAATAGGGATAGAAGATTTCCATAGGAAAAAAAGGTTTTTGTATTCATCAAGGATTCTAATCAAATATTTAATATTGATTTAAATCTCTTGATTTAGAATTCTGATTGGACTCAATTTGGGTATTGGATAAGCCCAAATCTCAATATCAATCAATCTAGAATTCTAATAAAATCTGCTCACGCGGAGTTAATGCGGAGTTAGGAAACTAGAACATGGAGCTATTGATTAGCTCCGCGGTTTGTTCAAATGCGAGGCTAAAAATAGCCAAACGCAGAGCTACAGAGTTAGCTCCTCGTTCTGTTATGGAAAATCCTGTTTACTTAGAAATTTTCACTGCCAACAGAACCCCCTCCAAAGTTTTCAAAATAGCTTAGAATTTAGCAAATTTTGAAATACTTTGGATCTTCAATTTGGTGATCAGGTTAAGATCAAGAAATTCGGCAGAGGTGCCTAATCGCACATGCTTGAAACTTTGATGGAGGCGGTTCAAGACTCTCATGCGTAACTTGAACTGCACAAGCCAAAATGATCGGGTCATGATCATCAAATTTTGGCAGAGGCGCCTAATTGCACATGCCTAGTCCAAGTGCTCTCACGCGTAGCTTGAACGGAGATGGAAATAATCCAAATCATACTGTCAGAGGTAAGAGTTTAACACGACAGGTTTTATGGGATTTTTAGCAAACCCCCAGCTATTAACGGATTTGATTAGCCTTTACCAACTACCGTTTGAGTTGGGCTAGCCATGCTATTTTCCTCAGCATGAGAGTTATTGAGGAATTGATTTCCTCTCCCATTTGCCTTTAACAGCATTGGGTAATTAATTTCACACTTTTATTCCCAGTATGATAGGGTTGGCGAGAAACTTGATCTCCTCTTCCCTTTGCCTTTAATCAATATTGGGTAGTTAATTTCATACTTTTACCCCCAGTATGATAGGGTTGGTGAGGAACTTGATCTCCTCTTCCCGCCGTTTTAACAGCATTGGGCAAAAAATTTTATTTATAGCACTCAATTAGCCATTCCAAAGGCTATTGAGTATAGCAGAAGCACGATATTTATCATTGTCAATATTTTCGGCACCCCCAACCAAATCCGGCTACTAGCCAATGAGAATGACTTTGTCACAGCTGTGGTTCGGAGCGTACCCAAGGGGCTAACTTGCAAGTGCGGGTTGCCCGTGCTTGGTGTCGATATTGGCTTCCCTACTGGTACAGGGATCGCTCTGGCAGGGAACTCATTGGTTCCTACTACTAAAGTTGTCATATTTGCAGAAACTTTCTTCTGTTCCTCTTTAAGTGTGAGAATCCCAGTTTCTATTAATGCCTGAATTCGGTTCTTAAGAGGATAGCAATCCTTAGTTGGGTGCCCGACGTTCCGATAGTACAGACAATAGTTAGGGTCGTTGGTTTTACCAATGTCTTCCGGTTTTTCATTTTTCGAAAGTTTTAGAAAGCCCTTTCTGAGGAGGAGATGGAATAGAGTACCTGTCTGCTCCATCTTGAACGTATAAGTTCTATCTTGTCGGGACCTATTTTGACTTGCACCTCTCGGATTCTGAGGTTTGGGCTTCGGTCTTGCAATTGACGTCATCATAGCCTTCCCTTTATTTTTAGGATTCTGTAGATATGGCTTATTATTTGTAGAGTTTCTCGTGCTACGAGATTCCTCAATCCGGCAAATTATATCTTCCGCCTGCTCTCCCTGCTTTAACAGATCTTTCCAAGTTTTGGACTCTACAGCTCCCATTCTTATCAGCACGCCGGTCCTGAAATTATACTTGCAGGTTTTCACTAGAGTTTCTTGGGTCATACCATATCGACAATACACGGATTTTTCCCTGAAGTGATCAATAAAACTTTTACCGTTTCTTCTTCCCTTTGTTTCGTCGCAAGGAGGGAATGAACCGATATTTCAGTATCATTCTCAAAGAAACATGCCAAGAACTATTTCTCGACATCATACCAAGTATTTATGGTTCTTGGGGGCAACTGCATAAACCAAGTGAAGGCAGGCCCTCGCAACGTACTCGCAAATACTTTGGTCATTACGGGATCACTTCCCATTAGATGATCTGCCTGTGATAAAAAGTAATATAGGTGCTGGCTTGGGGACCCTTTCCCGTCATATGGCTCCAACTTGAGCGGTTTATACTTTTCGGGATACGGTGCCAAATCCCATTCAAGTGGGTATGGTCTTGAAACTCCCGATTCTTTCAATTCTTTCTTGTGCATTAGGGCATCCAATTGGCTTTGCAATTTCTTGATCTTTTCTCCATGAGGATCATGGAAAGAGTATTTGTCATCATCCTCATGTATCGAATAAGCCTTTTCTTCTTTAGTTTCTTCATTTGTCTTAGGTGGCAGTTCCGAAGAAGTTTTAGCCTTATCATCGGCTATCTTCTGGGTATTTTCGACCACTTTTAGAATCATTAATTTGAGGTCTTCGATAGCTTTTTGTTGGTTTAGAATCATTTGTTTTTGAGCTTCCAACCTCTGGTCGACATCATCAGATTTATCCACCATATGTGATGCGAGCCTCCTTGGTCGGGAAGAAATGTATGAATGTGAAGAGGGTATGGCTGAATTGTCGGAGTCATCGTCGTAGGAACCTTTTGCAAGTCTCCTATAATCTCGAGGAGCGCCAATACCTGACTTGAGTCGAGTAAGATGGCGAGATTGTTCATCATCTGCATCTGACTCGTGTCTTTTTTCCATGGCCTTCTTACCTTTACCGACCATATTTGAAGTCACTGTCTTTACCTCTTTTTTCCTGATTTGATATCTCAGATTATTCTTCCTCCTTTTCGGAGTATGAGACTAAGTTATTCTATTGAATAAAGAAATTCTTTTCTTACCACAGCAGCAACTATTCAGTACAGCTGATATTATTTGTTCGCAATGGCATGTCGAATGTGACTGAGTTTGACTCGTTTTCTTTTTACTCGTCAAATAATCTCTGAGATCAAGTATTTTAGAAAATAGAGAATTTTCAGTTATATTTTGGACATGGGGCCCACTTGGCTGATGGAGGAGTCCAGGAGCCTGCTGTAACCCCCCATGACTGGTGGCGTTATCTATGCTATACTTATCAACCTTTATTCTGTATAATGGCTGATTTACGTGGGGTTGGGACATAGCCTCACGTTTTATGCTAGCCTCGCATTTTACGCTGACTGGGCGTTTTTGCAGAAGTTTAACTTCTGTTTGTTTAGCCTCGCGTAAAGGAGTATCCTCACATGCTGGCATTATTTTGCGATTAGCGCAAGAATCCTTGGCTTCGCGTTTAACGCTTGGCTCAAGTTTTTATTCAAGTTCAATAGCCTCGCATGGGGAGTTTTTACTACATGTTGGCTTATGCTTGCGTTTTACGTGAGTTTTGGCACTTTGGCCAGTTTCATAACTAAATTCAGTAACCTCGTGTAGAGACAATCCATCACACGCTGACCTGAAGTTAGCTTCACTATTTGCTACGCTAGTCTCGCGTTTTACGTTGGCTTGGCATTTCTTCAGAAGTTTACCTTCTGGAATCTTAGCCGCGCGTGGAAGAAAATTCCTGCACGCTGGCTTACTCTTGTGATTAACACAAGTCACAACTTCGCGTCTAGCGTGATTTTTACGATTAACGACAATTTGCCAATTGTCTTCACGATTTATGCGGAGGTGAGGCATCTTGCGTTTCTCGCAAGTACTACTGGCTTCGCTTTTCACGCTAAGCTCAGTATTAGCCTCGCGTGGAGAATTACATGCTGCCTGTAAGGAATTTTTATCCTCGCGTTTCTCGCGAGTGTAAGAAATCTTGCGTTTCTCGCAAGTCGTACTGGCTTCACGTTTATTGCTAAGTCCAGTAATAGCCTCGCGTGGAGAATCACACGCTGGCTTTAAGGAATTTTTATCCTCGCGTTTATCGCGAGTGTCAAAAGTCTTGCATTTCTCGCAAGTTGTACTGGCTTTGCATTTATTGCTAAGTCCAGTAATAGCCTTGCGTGGAGAATCATACGCTGGCTGTAAGGAATTTTTTTCCTCGCGTTTCACGCGAGTGTAAGAAATCTTGCATTTATCATAAGTGCTACTGGCTTCACGTTTATCGCTAAGCCCAGTAGTAGCCTCGCACGGAGAATCACATACTGGCTTTAAGAAATTTTTATCCTCGCGTTTATCGCGAGTGTCAAAGTCATGCATTTCTATCAAGTTGTACTGGCTTTGCGTTTATTGCTAAGTCCAGTAATATTCTCGCATGGAGAATCACACGCTGGTTTTAAGGAATTTTTATCTTCGCGTTTATTGCGAGTGTCAAAAGTCTTGCATTTCTCGCAAGTTGTACTGGCTTCGCATTTATCGCTAGGCCCAGTAATAGCCTCGCGTGGAGAATCATACGCTGGCATTAAGGAGATTTTATACTCGCGTTTATCACGAGTGTCAGAAATTTTGAAAATCTTACTGGCTTTGCGTTTCTCGCTAAGCTCAGTAATAGCCTCGTGCGGAGTATCACACGCTGACTTTTTCTTGCGATCAACACAAATTGCAACTTCGCGTTTAACGAGATAATGACTGGTCTCGCGATTAGCGAGAGCCAGTTTACGAGGGACCATAGCCTCGCATTCTATGACGTTAGCCTCGCGTCCAAGGCGGGTTTTGAGGGCTTTTCGCCTTGCTCTCCGATTTCTATTTCGGAGTTGGATTCTAGTCAATCCAGTCCCTAGGCCTTCTTCGGTAGTAGAGAGGCCAACCTCTGCTAAGATTTCCTGTCCAAACACCGGCTCTATGGTCGCAATCTCTAAGGATCCCCGTTCATCGGTGGATACCTTTTTACCCGTTGCTCGGGTATTGGAACGCACACGACGATAGTGTCGTGTCTCGTTCAGGTTACCTGATTCAGAGGAGAGGTACTCCTCGTACTTCTGCTGGTCGATTTCAACGACCAGCATATCTACGTCGGATCCGATCCTCTTGACGTCAGATTGTGCCACGATCTCTTCTTTGGTGAAAGAGATGTCTCCCACTGTGGTTGCCAGTTTGTTCGCAACAGAAATTCCTTGTTGTTGGAAGTGAAAATTTCTAAGTAAATAGAGTTTTCCACAACAGACCGCGGAGCTAACTCAGTAGCTCTGCGTACTGGCTATTTTAGCTTCATGTTTGAGTAAAACGCGGTGCTAATCAATAACTCTGCGTTCTGGTTCTTTAGCTCCACGTTTTGACAAGTTTAACTCCGCGTAAGCAGATAAGCAGAATCTTAAATTGATTGAAATTATGATTTGGGCTTATCCAAATACCCAAATTAAGTCCGATCAGAACTCTAAATCAAGAGATTTAAATCAAAACTAAGATATTTGATTGGTGGAATCCTTGATGAATACAAATTCTATTTTGATAGAAATTATCATATGATCCTAAGGCTATAAATACCCTCTTGGGGAAGCCCTAGGGGTCTTCCTTTTTTTCGGCATCTGAGATCTTTTTCTGGAGTTTTAGAGAAGTTCGAGTTACGCATAGAGCCTTGAACGAATCAAGACCAGAGAAGATCATCTATAGTCGGCCGTCATCTTCAAGAGAAGAGTTCGACGTCAGATCGTCTAAAGGAGCTGCTTGACAGAACCCATCACCATACAGATCCCATGTTTACATTGTAAAAGAGAGCGATTAAGTTATAAAATCCTCTCGTTTGTTCTTTCTTTTTCTTGTTCACTTTCGTTGTAATTTAAGTTAATTCAATGGAAGGAAAGCAAATAAATTCTGCTGCGAATAAATACTGAACAGATATAAATGCCTCTAGTTCTTTTAATTACTTTTCTCCCACTGTGGTCGCCAGTTTGTTCGCAGCAGAAATTCGTTGCTTTCCTTCCATTGAAATAACTTGATTTACAACGAAAGTGAACAAGAAAAAGAAAGAACAAACGAGAGGATTTTATATCTCAATCGCTCTCTTTTACAATATGATGTGGGATCTGTGTGGCGATGGGATCTGTCAAGCAGCTCCTTTGAACGATCTGACGTCGAACTCTTCTCTTGAAGATGGCGGCCGACTATAGATGATCTTCTGTGGTCTTGATTCGTTCAAGGCTCTATGCGTAACTCGAACTTCTCCAAAACTCCAGAAAAAGATCTCAGATGCCAAAAAAATCTCTTAAAGATTGATGATCATCTATAGATTGATCTATTATTGATTGATGATTCTCCCTAAAGTCTCCTCAAAAAGGGTATTTATAGACTTTAGTGGTTATAAGAGTTTCCATAGGAATAGGAATAAAGATTTCCATAGGAATAGGAATAGAAGGTTTTTATATTCATCAAGGATTCTAATTAAATATTTAATATTGATTTAAATCTCTTGATTTGGAATTCTGTTTGGACTCAATTTGGGTATTGAATAAGCCCAAATCTCAATCACAATCAATTTAGGATTCAGATTAGACTCAATTTGGATATTGCATAAGCCTAAATCTCAATCATAATCAATTTGGAATTCTAATGAAATCTGCTCACGCGGAGTTAACGCGAAGCTAAATTCATCAGAACGCAGAGCTATGGATTAGCTTCGCGTTTTGCTCAAACGCGAGGCTAAAAATAGCCAAACGCGGAGCTACGGAGTTAGCTCTGCGTTCTGTGTGGAAAATTCCTTTTTACTTAGAAATTTGCACTGCCAATAGAACCCGCCTCGATCAAAGTTTCAAGCATGTGCGATTAAGTACCTCTACCGAATTTCTTGATCTTAACGTGATCACCAAAATGAAGATCCAAAGTATTTCAAAATTTGCTAAGTAAGGCGAGGCTAATTCTCAGCTCCGCGTTCTAAAACGCGAAGCTATCACCGCGTTCTAAAATGCGAAGCTATCTGTCAGCTCCGCGTAGATCAACCCGAATACAAAATCAGGGCTGATCGTCACACTAATAGACCAGAACTGGACTCCAGTAATCTCAAGAAGCTCCAGTGGGCCCCTGGACCCTCTCAACGACCAGGTGGACTCCACGATTCTTCGTCATCCAAGGTCACCAATCTCAGAAATTACTTCACAAAAATGAGAACTATGACTCAAGCTCACCCATACTCAACATGTCATTGTGAGCAGCTCATAACAGTTATATCTGCTGTATTGGATAATTGCTGTTGTACTAAGAAGAGAGTGTCTATATTTAACAGAATAACTGAGTCTCGTCAAGGTACTCCAAAGAGGAGAAAGAATGATCTGAGATACAAAATTAAAGAAAAAGAATTAAACGCAGTGACCTCAAATATGTTTGGCAAAGGCAAAAAGATTATGGAGAAAGAATATGAGTTAGATGCAGACGATGAAGAACCATATCATTTCACCCGGCTCAAATCAGGCGCTGTCGCTCCTCGAAAATACAAGAAACTTGCAAAAGATTCTTATGATAATGGCAGCGACAATTCAGCCATAGCTTCCATACAATCTTGTGCATCCTCCCGATCACTGAAATCACACTCGCACGTGGTAGACAGGTCAGATGATATTGACCAGAGGATAGAAGCCCAAGAGCAGATGATTCGAGGTCAGCAAAAGGCCATTAATGACTTCAAACTAATGCTTCTAAAAGTGGTCGAAAATACCTTGAAGATAGCCGACGATAAGGCTAAAATTTCTTCGAAACTGCCACCTAAGACAAATGAAGAAACTAAAGAAGAAAAGGCTTATTCGATACATGAGGATGATGACAAATATTCTTTCCATGAGCCTCATGGAGAAAAGATCGAAAAATTGCAAAGCCAATTAGATGCCCTAATGCACAAGAAAGAATTGAAAAAATCGCGGGTTTCAAGACCATACCCGCTTGAATGGGATTTGGCACCGTATCCCGAAAAGTATAAACCGCTCAAATTGGAGTCATATGACGGGAAATGATCTCCCAGTCAACACATCTATTACTTCTTATCGCAAGCAGGTCATCTGATGGGAAATGATCCCGTAATGACCAAAGTATTTGCGAGCACCCTGCGAGGGCTTGCCTTTACATGGTTTATGCAGCTGCCCCCAGGTACTATTAATACCTGGTTTGATATTGAGAAATTATTTCTCTCACGTTTCTTTGAGGATGATACCAAAATTACGGTTCATTCCCTCCTTGCGACGAAACAAGGGGAAGAAGAAACAGTCAAAAGTTTTATTAAACGCTTTAGGGAAAGTTCGTGTATTGTCGACACGGTATGACCAAGGAAACCCTGGTGGAAACCTGTAAGCATAATTTCAGGACCGGCGTGCTGATAAAAATGGGAGCTATAGAGTCTAAGAGTTGGAAAGATCTGTTAAATCAGGGAGAGCAGGCGGAAGATATAATTCGCCGGATTGAGAAATCTCGTAGTACGAGAAACTCTACAAATAACAGACCATATCCACAGAATCCTAAAAATAAAGGAAAAACTGTGATGATGTCAGTTGCAAATTAGAAGCCAAAACTTCAGAATCCGAGAGGTTCAGGTCAGAATAGACCCCAACAAGATAGAACTTATACATTCAAGACGGAGCATACAGGTACTCTATTCCATCTCCTCCTTAGAAAGGGCATGTTGAAGCTTCCGAAAAATAAAAAATCGGAAGACGCTGGTAAAACCAACGATCTTAACTATTGCCTGTACCATCGGAATGTCGGGCACCCAACTAAGGATTGCTATCCTCTTAAGAACCGAATTCAGGCATTGATAGAAGCCGAGATTCTCATAGTTAAAGAGGAACAGAAAAAAGTTTCTGCAAATATGACAACTTTGGTTGTAGGAACTAATGAGTTCCCTAGCAGAGCAAACCCTGTACCAGTAGGGAAGCCAATATCGATACCAAGCACGGGCAGCCCGCGCTTGCAAGCTGACCCCTTGGGTATGCTCCGAACCACAGCTGCGATTGAATCGTCCTCATTGATTAACAGCCGGACTTGGCTGGGGGTGCTAAAAATATTGACGATGATAAACATCATGCTTTTGCTATTCTCAATAGCCATTGGAATGGCTAATTGAGTGCTATAAATAAAAAATTTTGCCCAATGCTGTTAAAGCGGCGGGAAGAGGAGATCAAGTTCCTCACCAACCCAATCATACTGGGGTATGAAATTAACTACCCAATGCTGTTAAAGGCAAATGGGAGAGGAAGTCAATTCCTCAACAACTCACCATACTGAGGGGAATAGCATGGCTAGCCCAACGCAAACGGCGATTGGTAAAGGCTAATCAAATCCATTTATAACTGGGGGTTTTGTTAAGCTCTTATCTCTGACAGTATGATTTGGATTATTCTCAACTTTGTTCAAGTTACGCATGAGAGCACTTGGACTAGGCATGTGCAATTAGGCGCCTCTATCGAAATCTGATGATTATGACACGATCATTTTGGCATGTGCAGTTCAAGTTATGCATAAGAACCTTGAACTGCCCCTATCAAACTAAGGCATGTACAATTAGGCACCTCTGTCTAAGTTAAATGATCCTTACCCGATCATCTTGATGAAAGTAATTAAACACCTTCACCAAACTATCATTTAGCTCTATTTAAAGGGCTTTACTGAGGTTAATAATTAACCCGGTTGGTATTAACAAATCTAAGTTACGCAAATGAGCCTTGGATTGTTTTACCGAAACTATGAACCATCTATTTGTTGAGCAAGCAAAATTCTTGAAGCCAACAAATAAAGAGAAAAAGAATTATCTTTATTTATGAAGCAAAAGGTTACAGAAGAAGAGGGAGTTATAGCTCTCCCAAAAGTTTTAAACCTATTCATCGATTCACCAATAACCAGACGATGAGTCTCCTCCACGGAGTGTTGAAATTTCCTGGTTCACATGCAAAAGATCTCCTCTATAAATGTCAGCTACAATCTGTTTTATGTTCTTAGTAGATCATCTGAAGATACTGCTACAAGAATCCTAATGAAGATGCACAAAGTTGATTTCGACATGCTGCAAGCCCTTATGCATCATTTCTATCGCTCTGGAAAGCGACAGAAATTGTCATCCAACAGAAATGGTTCTCAAGAAAACTTAATAAGCTGCCGTAGAGTTCTTGTAACTCCTTCAAAAGTTTACTTTTCGGAGTCAGGGCTTGAAACCTGCAACTATATTGTAAAGCATATGCTTCTGGCTTCCTCAGAGTTACTTTTGCTGATGAAGATTGGTAGAGCCACATGCACTCCTCTTCAAAAAGGATCTGGTCCAAGTACTTCACTGCAAAAGAAGAATAAAGAGTTAGAAAAGATTTGCAAAACTCGAAAAATCTTCTAAGTATAAAAACGCGGAGCTAAAAATAACTCCGCACGCAGTTGAGGAAATAGCCTCGCATTGAAACGCGACTGCTAGTCAAAATAGCCTCGTGTTGAAATGCGACTGCTAGTTAAAATAGCACCGTGTTTCAAAAGCGAGGATGACGCGATAACTTCGCGTAAGAAGAAGACCAGAGTTCTTCTCCGTGTTCTCCTTTCTTCCCAAGCCTTACGGCCGGAGAACGGCAATCTCGCCGGTTCAAAAGTGGTTGGTCGGTTAAAACCGAGCCAAAACACTTAAAAATTGTTCTAAGGAGTCCGCAAAGTTGAGATTTCTACCTCCAATGGGTGCGGCATGAACTGGCTCGCCGGTGTGTTCGCTCCCTCAGCCGCTGCCACCGCTGCTAATGACGGTCGCCGATGGTGAGGAGGCGCGCGATGCCATACTCTTTTTAGATGACATCCTAATGATGAAAATCTATGGAAAATCGAAGGAAGTCTGGTCGGAGATCGCTCATTTCATATGAGTCGCTCGGTGCCTGAACTCTAGATTCCTGGATTCTTCGAATGAAGTAAGGAAAAAGAGTTAAAGACTCTATTTCAAAGAGAGAACCCGCCTCTTGGTATTCGGTGCAAGGTTCGGAGTAATTACAGAGCAATTAGTAAGTAATTACTGAGTAGTTATTAAGCAATTACTCACTGAAAAGCGAAGCTACTTAACTTCGCGTGGCAACAAAACGCGAGATAAACTTTGTATTTTAACTCCGCGTTTTCTGTTTGAAGATTCAAAGTATTTCAAAATTTGCTAAGCTCTAAACCATTTTGAAAACTTTGGAGGGGGTTTTGTTGGCAGTGAAAATTTCTAAGTAAATAGAGTTTTCCACAACAGAACGCGGAGCTAACTCAGTAGCTCCGCGTACTGGCTATTTTAGCCTCGCGTTTGAGTAAAACGCGGAGCTAATCAATAACTCCTAGTTCTGGTTCTTTAGCTCCACGTTTTGACGAGTTTAACTCCGCGTGAGCAGATAACCTGAATCTCAAATTGATTGAGATTATGATTTGGGCTTACCTAAATACCCAAATTAAGTCCGATCAGAACTCTAAATCAAGAGATTTAAATCAAAACTAAGATATTTGATTGGAATTCTTGATGAGTACAAATTCTATTTAGATAGAAACTCTCATGTGATCCTAAGACCATAATACCCTCTTGGGGAAGCCCTAGGGGTCTTCCTTTTTTTCAGCATCTGAGATCTTTTTCTGGAGTTTTGGAGAAGTTCGAGTTACGCATAGAGCCTTGAACGAATCAAGACCAGAGAAGATCATTTATAGTCGGTCGCCATCTTCAAGAGAAGAGTTCGACGTCAGATCGTCCAAAAGAGCGGCTTGACAGATCCCATCGCCACACAGATTCCACATCATATTGTAAAAGAGAGCGACTGAGATATAAAATTCTCTCGTTTGTTCTTTCTTTTTCTTATTTACTTTCATTGTAAATTGATGTGATAAATTACTGCAAGCGCACATGTAGATACTAAAAAAATACTGAATATATATATATAATAATAATAATAATTTAAAAAAAAAAATCTTACGGGCCCCGCGGGAGAACCCCGCGGGTGCACCCGCGGGAGAGTCCCGCAGGTTGCACCCGCGGGAGAATCCCGCGGGTTGGCACCCGCAGGAGCGATCCCGCAGGTGCCAACCCGCGGGTTGTTTTTCGTTTATTTGTTTCCTATTTATTTCGCTGATATCCCGTGATCCGATTTTTCAGGAAGGATTGGAGCCGGATTTCGAGATTCTTCAGCCTATAAAATAGAGAAATTTAGTCGGAGAAAGGACTTTTGGACTTTTGGATTTTTGGACTTTGGGATCTTTTGGAAGGGCAGAGTTTGGAGAGTCCAGAGTACCAAGAGCGGGTTTTCTTGAGAGATCCAGAGAAAGAAGCAGATCTTCTTTTG
This sequence comes from Dracaena cambodiana, assembly GCA_036321105.1. NCBI lineage: Eukaryota > Viridiplantae > Streptophyta > Magnoliopsida > Asparagales > Asparagaceae > Dracaena > Dracaena cambodiana. The sequence continues at coordinate 93,217,852 of JAYEPQ010000002.1, read as the reverse complement.
GGGAGACCCAAGGTCAACCATTCGACGCCCTCGGGTTTCCACAAGCGTGTCCTGTGTCATGCCATGTGGGCATCAAACAGAAACCATGGCCAACTATAAGCAACACAGTAAAGTCGCCCAGGCTTCAAAAGCAGTATTCGTTCAAGGATAAACATACGGCTACTATGTTCAATTTGCTTAGCAAACGCAAGATGCTTAAGTTGCCGGAAAGCAAGAGGCCGGAAAAAATAGGGAAGACTAACGATCCGAATTACTGCCTGTACCATCGGATTGTAGGTCACCCTACAAAGAATTGTTTAATCTTAAAAGATAAAATTCAAGCATTGATTGATGCTGGAGCAGTTCAGCTCAAAGCTGAACAAAAAGGGAGTTAGAACTAACTCCGACACATTTAATGTGTGTGGTCTAAAGGTACCACTTGGGCTCACAACAATTCCCAAGACGAGCTCAGGGCGGTTAATTTAAACCCCCATAAAAAAAATGAATGAAAAAAAAATGAAAAAAAAGGAAAAAAAAAAGGAAAAAAAAGAAAAAAAAAAAAAAAGAAAAAAATTATGGAATTACCCAACGCCGACAAGGCTACGGGGAGAGAATAAGTTTCTCGCCAACCCCATCATACTGGGGGTAAAAACTATGAATTACCCAACGTCGACAAGGCTACGGGGAGAGAATAAATTTCTCGCCAACCCCATCATACTGGGGGTAAAAAGTATGAATTACCCAACGTCGACAAGGCTACGAGGAGAGAATAAAATTCTCGCCAACCCCACCATGCTAGGGGTAAAAAGCATGAATTACCCAACGCCGACAAGGCTACGGGGAGAGAATAAATTTCTCGCTAACCCCATCATTCTGGGGGTAAAAAGTATGAATTATCCAACGCCGACAAGGCTATGGGGAGAGAATAAATTTCTCGCCAACTCCTTCATGCTAGGGGTAAAAGTATGAATTGCCCAACGCCGCTAAGGCAAAGAGAAGAGGAAAAGTTTGGGATTTAAGCCCAAATGAAATTCTCGACAACTCACTATGCTGAGGGGAATAGCATGGCTAGCCCAACTCAAACGGTAGTTGATAAAGATTAATCAAATCCGTTAATAGCTGGGGGTTTGCTAAAAATCCTAATCAGATAAATCTCTTGTCACGTTAAGATTTCACCTCTGACAGCAAAACTTTCCTCGTCATTTTTTTTTCTCCAGCAGAGTAAATGACACTCTAAAATATTTGTCAAGTTAAAATCATACCTCTGACATCATAATTCAAAATCAAATGAGATAAAATCCGATTAAATCTTCTGTCATGTTAAGATCTCACCTCTGACAGAAAAGAAAACTCATACTTCATCAAGTCCAATATTACAACCTCTGATAAACTTGTTTTTGATATCGTTAAGTCAAAAATTACCTCTGACAAAAATCATCCCCCTATCAAGTTAACAGTTATCTCTGATAGTCTGATTCCAAGGCTAAATATATTAACCATCGCCTCTATTTAGTCAGCTTATTCCTATCACGATCAGATCCTCTGAATAGGTTGAGCTCCAAGACACTGTTCATCGCAAAAATTTCTTCACTTCCTTCCATTGAATAAGCTTGAATTACAATAGAAGTGAACAAGAGATAAAAAGAACAAACAAGAGGATTTTATACTTCAATCTCTCTCTTTTACAATGTGTTGTGGGATCTGTGGCGATGGGATCTATAGTAGTTCCTTTGGACGATCGGTACGTTGAAATCTTCTCTTTTAAAGATATCGGCCGACTATAGACGATCTTCTCTGGTTTTGATTTGTTCAAGGCTCTCTCGCATAACTCGAACTTCTCAAGAACTCCAGAAAGAAGATGGTGATTTTCTCTGATCTTCACGAACTCAAGGCTCTGTGCGTAACTTGAATTCTCCAAGATTTCAGAAAAATATCTCAATTGCCGAAAAGAAGATCTTGATGATCAAAAGATTGATCTATTATTGATTTTCTTTGATTGATTCTCCCTAAAGTCTCCTTAAAGAGGGTATTTATAGACTTTAGTGGTTATGAGAGTTTCCATAAGAATAGGAATCAAGATATCCATAGGAATAGGAATCAAGATATCCATATTCATCAAGGATTCTAATCAAATATTTAATATTGATTTAAATCTCTTGATTTGGAATTCTGATTGGACTCAATTTGGGTATTGGATAACCCCAAATTATAATCTCAATCATTTTAGGATTCTGGTTATCTGCTCACGCGGAGCTTTAATCACATCAAAACGCGGCGCTAAATAACCAGAATGCGGAGCTAACGCGGAGCTATTGATCATCTCCGCGTTTTACCCAATGCGAGGCTAAAAATAGCCAGACGCGGAGTTATTGAGTTAGCTCCGCGTTCTGTTGTGGAAAATCCTTTTTACTTTAGAAATTTTCACTGCCAACAGAACCCCCTCCAAAGTTTTCAAAATGGCTTAGAACTTAGCAAATTTTGAAATACTTTGGATACTTAAACTGAAACGCGGAGTTAGAATACCAAGTCTCCTTCGCGTTATGCTCGCCTAGGCGGGGCTAATCAGCTTCACTTCATTTTCAGTGAAATGAGTAATTGTTTCATTAATTACCCTCGAATTTCTACGCCAAATACCAAGCGGCGGAAATCCTGTTTAAATAGAGCTCTCGGCTCATCTTCTTCTTCATTTGGAGATTTGAAGAGTCTGGAGCTCCGGCAACCGAGTGAGCGATGTCAACGACCGATCTTCAATTGATCTCCGTTTAACTCTATATCAATTTTCATCATTAGGATGTCTCTCCAGAAGAGTTTGTCTTTATGCACGTCGGCCGGCGTTAATGGCAGCGGCCGTGGAAGTAGACGCAGTGGCGAACCAGTCTATGCAGTGTCTCTTGAAGGTAAAAAGCTTGACTTTTGATCTTCTTAGAATCATTCTGAGATGTTTCAGCTCCAGCCAATTGTTTACTTCACCGGCGAGATCGCCGTTCTCCAGCCTTAAGGAGAAGGAGAAGTTAGAGAGGAACTCTAATCTTTCTCTACGCGAAGTTACCGCGTCATCCTCTGCGTTTTAACACGCGAGGCTATTAAAGAGAAGGCAAAGAGAAATTCTATTACGCGAAATTATCGCGTCATCCTCGCGCTTGAAATGCGGGGCTATTTCAGCTGCACGCGAAGTTAGTTTAGCTCCGCGTTTTTATACTTAGAAGATTTTCCAAGTTTTGTTGAACTTTTTCTAACTCTTGATTCTCTTATCTGTTGGCTTCAAGAATCTTAGTCAAATCGGGGGCGGCTCAAGGCTCATCTGCGTAACTTGAACTGCACACACCAAGATGATTGGATGAGAATCACCAGACTTTGGCAGAGGTGTCTAATTGTACATGCCTAGATTTTGATAAAGAAGTCCAAGTGCTCCTATGCGTAACTTGGATAAGTGGAGGCGGTTCAAGGCTCCCTCGCGTAACTTGAACTGGGCACACCAAAATGATCGGGTTAGAATTCATCAAATTTCGGCAGAGGTGTCTAATTGCACATGCCTAGTCCAAGTGCTCTCACGCGTAACTTGAACTGAGATGGAAATAATCCAAATCATACTGTCAAAGGTAAAAATTTAACAGGACAGGTCCACGAGATTTTTAGCAAACCCCCAGCTATCAACGGATTTTATTAGCCTTTACCAATCGCCGTTTGCGTTGGGCTAGCCATGCTATTCCCCTCAGCATGGTGAGTTGTTGAGGAATTGATTTTTTCTCCCTTTTGCCTTTAATCAGCATTGGGTAGTTGATTCATACTTTTACCCCCAGTATGATAGGGTTGGCGAGGAACTTGATCTCCTCTTCCCACCGCTTTAACAGTATTGGGCAATTGATTTCATACTTTTACCCCCCAGTATGATAGGGTTGGCGAGAAACTCGATCTCCTCTTCCCGCTGCTGTAACATCATTGGGCAATAAATTTTTTATTTATAGCACCCAATTAGCCATTCCAATGGCTGTTGAGAATAGCATAAGCATGATGTTTATCATCATCAATATTTTCGGCACCCCCAGCCAAATCTGGCTGTTAACCAATGAGAACGATTTTGTCACAGCTGTGGTTCGGAGCATATCCAAGGGGCTAGCTTGCAAGTGCGGGCTGCCCATGCTTGGTGTCGATATTGGCTTCCGTACTGGTACAGTGATCGCTCTGGCAGGGAACTCATTGGTTCCAACTACCAAAGTTGCCATATTTGCAGAAACTTTCTTTTGATCCTCTTTAAGTGTGAGAACTCCGGCTTCTATCAATGCCTGAATTCGGTTCTTAAGAGGATAGCAATCTTTAGTTGGGTGCTCGACATTCTGATGGTACAGGCAATAGTTAGGGTCGTTGGTTTTACCAACGTCTTCCGGTTTTCCATTTTTCGGAAGCTTTAGCAAGCCCTTTCTGAGGAGGAGATGAAATAGAGTACTTGTCTGCTCCGTCTTGAACGTATAAGTTCTATCTTGTCGGGACCTGTTTTGACCTGCACCTCTCGGATTTGAGATTTTGGCTTCGGATCTGCAACTGTCGCCATCACAGCCTTCCCTTTATTTTTAGGATTCTGTGGATATGGCTTGTTATTTGTAGAGTTTCTCATGCTACGAGATTCCTTAATCCGGCGAATTATATCTTCCGCCTGCTCTCCCTGCCTTAACAGATCTTTCCAAGTTTTGGACTCCACAGCTCCCATTCTTATCAGCACGCCAGTCCTGAAATTATGCTTACAGGTTTCCACCAGGGTTTCCTGGGTCATACCGTGTCAACAATATACGGATTTTTCCCTGAAGCGTTCAATAAAACTTTTGATCGTTTCTTGTTCCCCTTGTTTCGTCGTAAGGAGGGAATGAACCGAAATTTCGATATCATTCTCAAAGAAACGTGCCAAGAACTGTTTCTTAACATCATACCAGGCGTTTATGGTTCCCAGGGGCAACTGCATAAACCATGTAAAGGCAGGCCCTCGCAGGGTGCTCGCAAATACTTTGGTCATTACAGGATCATTTCCCATTAGATGACCTGCCTTCGATAAAAAGTAATATAAGTGCTGGCTTGGGGACCCCTTCCCGTCATATGACTCCAATTTGAGGGATTTATATTTTTCTGGATAAGGGGCAAAGTCCCACTCAAGCGGATATGGTCTTGAAACCCCCGATTCTTTCAATTGTTTCTTGTGCATCAAGGCATCAAGTTGGCTTTGTAATTTCTCGATCTTTTCTCCATGAGGATCATGGAAAGAGTATTTGTCATCATCCTCATGTATCGAATAAGCCTTTTCTTCTTTAGTTTCTTCATTTGTCTTAGGTGGCGGTTCCGAAGATGTTTTAGCCTTATCATCGGCTATCTTCTGGGTATTTTCAACCACTTTTAGAAGCATTAGTTTGAGGTCATCAATGGCCTTCTGCTGACCTCGAATCATCTACTCTTGGGCTTCCATTCTCTGGTCAATGTCATTGGACCTGTCCACCATATGTGGCACTGATTTTCGTAGTCGGGAAGATGCACGAGATTTTGGGGAAGTTATAGCTGAATTATCGCTGTCATCATCATAAGAACCTTTTAAAAGTTTCTTATAATTTCGAGGAGCGACAGCACCTGATTTGAGTCGAGTAAGATGGCGAGGTTGTTCATCATCTGCATCTGACTCGTGTCTTTTTTCCATGGCCTTCTTACTTTTACCGACCATATTTGAGGTCACCGTCTTTACGTCTTTTTCCTTGATTTGATATCTCAGATCATTCTTCCTCTTTTTCGGAGTATGAGACTCAGTTATTCTGTTAAATACAGATACTCTCTTCTTGGTACAATAGTATTTATCCAATACAGCAGATATGACTGTTATGAGCTGCTTACAATAACATGTTGAGTGTGGCTGAGCTTGAGTCATATTTCTCATTTTTGTCAAGTACTTTCTGAGATTGGTGACCTCAGATGACGAAGAATCGTGGGGGCCACCTGGTTGTTGAGAGGGTCTAGGGGCCCACTGAAGTTTTTCAGGATCATTGGTGTCGATATGTTGTTCAATAACCCGATTATCAGCCTTGATTCTATATTCAGGCTGTTTTACGCGGAGCTGGATGTTAGCTTCGCGTTCTGAAGCATTTACGCGAAGTTGAGCTATACCTTTGCATTTGACGCTAGCCTCGCGTTTTACGCTGGCTTGGCATTTCTGAAGAAATTTATCTTCTTCTTTATGCTTAGCCTCGCGTGGAAAATCACACGCTGGCTTTGCCTTGTGATTTGCGCAAGAATCCTTGGCTTTACGATTAACGCTTGGCTCAAGTTTTTGTTTAGGTCTGATAGCCTCGCGTGGAGGAAGTCCATCACATGCTGGCTTATCTTTGCGATTAATGCAAATCATAGCTTCGCGCTTAGCACGATTTTTATGACTGACAACTATTTGCCAATCATCCTCGCGTTCCTCGAGAGTATCAGAAGTCTTGCGTTTATTGCAAGTATTACTGGCCTCACGTTTATCACTTGGCTCAGTATTAGCCTCGCGTGGAGAATCACACGCTGGCTTTAAAGAATTTTTATACTCGCGTCTCTCGCGAGTGTTAAGTATTTTGCGACTAGCGCAAATCTTACTGGCTTCGTGTCTCTCGCTAGGCTCAGTAATAGCCTCGCGTGGAAAATCACACGCTGGCTTTGAAAAATTTTTATACTCGCGTAACTCGCGAGTGTTGGGTATTCTACGACTAGCGCAACCCTTACTGGCTTTGCGTCCCTCGCTAGGCTCAGCAATAGCCTCGCGTGGGGAATCACACGCTGGCTTTGAAGGATTTTTATACTCGCGTCTCTCGCGAGTGTTGGGTATTCTGCGACTAGCACAACCCTTACTGGCTTCGCGTCTCTCGCTAGGCTCAGTAATAGCCTCGCGTGGAAAATCACACGCTGGCTTTTCCTTACTTTTAAGGCAAGTTGTATCTTCACGTTTAACGCGGTAGAGACTGGTCTCACGGGTAGCGCGAGCCAGTTTGCGAGGGACCATAGCCTCGCGTCCTCCAGAGTTAGCTCTGCGTCCAAGGCGGGCTTTGAGGGCTCTACGCCTCGCTCTCTGGTTCCTGTTCCGGAGTTGGGTCCTAGTCAGTCTAGTCCCTAGGTTTTCTTCGGCAGTCGGAAGCTCATCCTCGGCTAGGATTTCTTGTGTGAACTCCGGCTCTATAGCCGCAGTCTCCAAGGATCCCCGTCTCTCGGTGGATACCTTTCTACCCGTCACTCGGGCATTGGAGTACATGCGACGATAGTGTCGTGTCTCATCCAAGTCACCTGATCCGGAGGAGAGGAACTCCTCGTACTTCTGCTGGTTGATTTTAACGACCAGCGTGTCTACTTCGGATCCGATCAAGTCAACGTCCGATTGCGCCACTATCTCTTCATCAGTGAAAGAGATGGCTCCCACTGTGGTCGCCAGTTTGTTCGTCGCAAAAGTTTCTTCGCTTCCTTCTATTGAATAAGCTTGAATTACAATAGAAGTGAACAAGAGATAAAAAGAACAAACGAGAGGATTTTATACTTCAATCTCTCTCTTTTACAATGTGTTGTGCGATCTGTGGCGATGGGATCTATAGTAGTTCCTTTGGACGATCGGTACGTTGAAATCTTCTCTTTTAAAGATATCGGCCGACTGTAGACGATCTTCTCTGGTTTTGATTTGTTCAAGGCTCTCTCGCGTAACTCGAACTTCTCAAGAACTCCAGAAAGAAGATGGTTATTTTCTCTGATCTTCACGAACTCAAGGCTCTGTGCGTAACTTGAATTCTCCAAGATTTCAAAAAAATATCTCAAATGCCGAAAAGAAGATCTTGATGATCAAAAGATTGATCTATTATTGATTTTCTTTGATTGATTCTCCGTAAAGTCTCCTCAAAGAGGGTATTTATAGACTTTAGTGGTTATGAGAGTTTCCATAGGAATAGGAATCAAGATATCCATAGGAATAGGAATCAAGATATCCATATTCATCAAGGATTCTAATCAAATATTTAATATTGATTTAAATCTCTTGATTTGGAATTCTGATTGGACTCAATTTGGCTATTGGATAAGCCCAAATTATAATCTCAATCATTTTAGGATTCTGGTTATCTGTTCACGCGGAGCTTTAATCACATCAAAACGCGGCGCTAAATAACCAGAATGCGGAGCTAACACGGAGCTATTGATCATCTCCGCGTTTTACCCAACGCGAGGCTAAAAATAGCCAGACGCGGAGTTATTGAGTTAGCTCCGCGTTCTGTTGTGGAAAATCCTTTTTACTTTAGAAATTTTCACTGCCAACAGACACGTTTAATATCACCTCTGTCTTTTCCTGATCCGTCATACTAGATGTCACTGAACGGTTAGGATTAAAATGAGCACGTTAACATGATACCTCTGCTTGACCTAAAATGAGCACGTTAATATGATACCTCTGCTTGTCACCAAATGAGTATGTTAATATCATACCTCTACTTGTTATCTAATGAGCACGTTAAAATCATACCTCTGCTTATTATTGAGAAATTAAATATGTTAACAGTTATCTCTGTCTACCAAATTCTTTAAAACGTCTGGTAGCCAAAATTAAAGAATCCAAAGTGTTTTGAAATTCAGTACGACTCAATACAGAACTTCGAAAACTTTGAAGGGGGTTATGTAGATACTAAAAAAATACTAAATATATATAATAATAATAATAATTTTAAAAAAAAAAAATTTTTTGCGGGCCCCGCGGGAGTCTCCCGCGGGTGCAACCGCGGGAGGCTCCCGCGGGTACACCCGCGGGAGAATCCCGCGATTGCACCCACGGGATTCTCCCGCGATTGCACCCACGGGATTCTCCCGCGGGTTGCCCGCGGGAGAATCCCGCGATTGCACCCGCGGGAGACTTCCGCGGGTGCAACCCGCGGGAGAATCCCGTGGGTTGACACCCGCGGGAGCGATCCCGCAGGTGCCAACCCGCGGGTTGTTTTCCATTTATTTGTTTCCTATTTATTTCGCTGATATCCCGTGATCCATTTTTTTAGGAAAGATTGGAGCCGGATTTTGAGATTCTTCAGTCTATAAAATAGAGAAATTTAGTCGGAGAAAGGACTTTTGGACTTTTGGATTTTTGGACTTTGGGATCTTTTGGAAGGGCAGAGTTTGGAGAGTCCAGAGTATCGAGAGCGGGTTTTCTTGAGAGATCCAGAGAAAGAAGTAGATCTTTTTCTTCCAGTCGGAAGGTCAACAGAGGCATTAGCAAGGCTCCATCGCCACCCGAACCCACACAGAAAAGGGAATTCATCAATATTGAATATTCCCGTTCTTGTTCTTCTTTAAATTTGTAATCCACTTCCGTTGTAATCCAAAAATTTTATAAATGGAATGAAAGATTCAATTTTCTGGCAAACAGCACAGTGTCAGTTGTAGTGTTGTACAGATCGTCCCATAGAGATCTAAGGTGTTTTGCGATTTTTACTAATTTTATAGTCTAACGGATTAACAAAGAATTTTAGGTTGAAGTTTGGTTGTTCTAATTAGCCTAGAATTTAAAATCCACTAGTTTCCAACCATGTTCTTACTTCTATTATCTTCTTCTCTCATAAAAATTTGATCTTTTTAATTTAATTTTTATTTACAGTGCCCTAAGCATGAGCTATCAAGTGGTGTGCAAGTATAAATCATCAAAGATACTACTTTTCATAAAAACAAACTAAATCTTTAGATAATTCAATGAAAAAGATAAAATCAACAACCCCAAACCCTAACTAAGTATAGACTATCAAGAAACCTAATTCAAGTATAACCTATCAAAGTCTTAATCTTCGAGTTCTTGTATTTTAAACTTTTTATAGAAGAATCATGCCTTTATTATTTTTATTTAATAAGAAAATACTAGAGAGCAATTACATGATGGATCCTAACTTCATCTACATCCTAGAGCTAAACTAATTAGCTACTCATTATTCTAGAAAGCAACTAAATCTAATCTAGAAAGAAAATAAATTTATACTAGAAAGCAATTAAATCTATCTAAAAAGCAAATAAAGATTAGAAAACAATGGCTTACCTCTAGAGCACAGTATTGTGGCAGCCACCCCTTCAGCAAAACCCTAATTTTATAAATGAAAGACGAGTACAAACTAAATTCTAATCTACATTAACTACTGCATAAAACCTAGAATACAAGGATATGGCCAATATATAGGCTTCGAAAATCAAACCCTAATTCTAGCAGAACTAGAAAACCAAACAATTACATCAAAGCCACGGGAGAAAATTAAGGGTGTGGAGCCCACAATTGACCGCTAAGTAGCGGTAGAAACCGCTAAATAGCGGTTTTATTTCGAGTAAATCAATTGAAGTTTCTTCCACATGCGTCTCATGTCTTATAAATTATATTTCATTGACTGTATTTGACATTTAGTCTTTCAACATTATAGTCTCATAGTTTTGCTCACTTTAGAAATTTTTCGGACTCTGATTTCCTACTCCAACTCTGATTTCATATCATTTCCTTGTACGAATCGGATTACTTAAAAAAGACACTAAAAATACCTGAGTAGTATTATTTATATACAAAAATAGATAAAGTATGAGAGGAAAAAAATACAATATATGATATTTATCACACCCCCACACCTATCTTTTGCTAGTGCTAGAGCAAAACCTAAATCTAAAAAGAAAAACAAAAATCCTAACTCACTTTCGCAGGGATCGCGATTGCACTTAGTACGTGCAACAAGCCTTTAAACCCCTAGGTTGCCCTAATGGACGTGTTGTCTCGTGAGGGTTTGCACTGAATATACCCACAAAATTCAAGAAGAAAATAGATTAAGGAATAAAGAAAAGAAAAATTAGGATAACCAAAAAATAAGAAAAGTAAAAATTTTATACAAAATAAAGAAAAATCTTTTTTTTATAAATTAATCTCACTAATTTACAAACTCAAGAACGCATTTAGATTATCAATTTTCAAATCGAGCATCATATTAGATACACTTATCATTTTAATTAAAAATTTAAATCCTATCTTTCAATACCCACTAACAAATAATCCATTGGCTCCTATACATCTACGTGCACGTATGATAGTCTACTTCGGCCTTGGACTCAAACTCTAACTCATGATTCATCTCCTCTCTCATAACAATTTTTTTTTCTTTTTTTTCTTTTTTTAAAGAATATTTCACCTTTCATACAAATATTCACGCTTGCTTAGGCGCAACATACCCGATTACTTGGTTCATACTCTTTTCTTTTTCTTTCTTTTTTTTTAGAATATTTCACCTTTCATGCGAATATTCACGCTTACTTAGGCACAAAATATCCAATTACTTGGATCATACTCTTTTTTCACTCTTGAGGCTATTGCCTTAATACTAGGCGCACCCCATTATTTTATGCTCACTTTTTTTTCTTTTTTTTTTCTTTTTTTAGAGAGAGAAGACTTACTCAATCGTTATCATCTATGTCCTTTACCTAATAAACTATTGTAAAGTGAAAAATAGATGTATACTTGCCTCAAAACTACTGTTTGCGATATTTATTTTTCAGATTTTAATCTTTTTCATAAAATTCAAAGTGTATCATTCAATCTACTTTCCTATCCAATTTCAAATCTAAATTTGTTCTTTTATCTGTAAGTAGTTTGATCTATTGATAAAAATACATAATTTTTTTTATGTATTTTTCTTTTCATTTTTTAAAATTTTTTTTTCAGTTTTTTTTTTATTTTTTTTCAGTTAGTTACCCTAAAAACTACCCAAAGTGTAAAATAAAGAAATCCAAAAATCTAAAAAAAAAAAATAAAGAATCTAAAAAAATTAAAAATCCTAAAAAAATATGAAGAAAATATTCTAACCCATTCCCCCACACCTAGACTCGTATATGCCCTCATACACAAACCAAGGGTGGTAAAAAAAAAGAAAACTATTATATAAATATTTTACACTTATTAGAAAATTCAAACGGTTACGATCTCTTGATCGCTTTCCACTCGCATAATGTATCCTTTTGTGTTTTGATATAGATGAACTTAGCATTTTTGTCAATTTTACATTTAATCTCTCCATCTTATTTTTGATTTTTCTCAATTTATTTCTACCTTTCTTTTTTTTATTCAATAATAAAATTTTGAAGTTGGAAAGCGTACCTTTACCATCGTTCATATTCCATCCACGAGCATCTTTTATATTAGTAAGTATTTTGGTTTTATCAACTTATGAAATAACATACTCACTTTGGTGTTATGGAATCATGGGCTCGATTTTGGAGGGCTCTTTTAAATCATCAGGTACCATAATCTCTTCTTTTTATAGTTTCTTCCAATCTTCAAGTATTATAGGCTTGTCATGCAAATTTTCTTCAAACCTGTCATCAAAATTCTCAAAAGAAAATGTCATACTAGTAGACTTATCATTAGTCAAGTTATTATGAAGGGATAAAGATTCTTCTTCACAAATTTCTTCACAATTTCTATCAAAAGAATCAAATGATAATGTGTCACTAACAAGCTCACCATGAGATAAATCATCAAGCAAAATATTTTCTTTATCATCAATTTCATCATAATTATTTTCATAATTGTCTAAAATAGGTTGATCACAATGTTGAATTATAGACTCATCATGCACAAAATTATTTAACTCATTTTGAATCATATCTACTTTAGAAAATGACTGGAGTAATTGCTTGTTGGAGTTAGATATATTCAGACTACTAGATGGTTGATCTCCAAAAAGTTTAGCGTGAGAAATCACTTTGAGAAGATCTTCCATACAAGATTCAATTTGAGAGAATGATTTTTGAGATGATGATTTTAGCAAAACTTTCATATCTTCCTCTATTCTACGTCTTCGTTCCTCAGACTCATGATCATAATTTTCCTTATTTTTCTCAAATAATTGCATCTCGAGATCATGAGTGAAATTTGAAGAATGATATGATGGATCCATGTACATATTTGATGACAGATATGAAGTGGTTGGAGGTAAATTCTCATGACATGCATATTTTGCTTCTAATTTTTTTAATCTTTCATCTAACATGTTCAATTGAATATCTTGTTCATGATTGAATGTAGAACATAAAGATGAATAGCCCATAAAGAAATAATCAGATGGAGGACTCTCTTGGTATGGCTCTTGATTATTAGAATTATTCATCCATTTATAATTGTAATTTTGTGTATAAGAAGCGCTCGTAGGTTCATTATATGTGTTGTGAATTTGATTATGACCTAGTCCTAATGAACTTCCTATCCATGGACACTGATAATAATTATGATATGGATCACGACAATGATAGCAACCAGTTTGATTTTGAAACATTTTTTTTTAATTTGTTTTTTTTTGAAAAAGGTGGAGAGGGAGAGAGATGGAAAAGGAATAAAAAAAAGATTGATTTATTTTTTTTGAATTTTTTTACAGAACCAGGAAAATAAATAATAGACCAGGAGGAAATTTGGGTTCGGAACGTACCTAAAGAGCCGCTAAATAGCGGTTTTTAACGCTAAATGGTGGTCAAACCAGAGATTTTGACTCTCTGGTTTCTTCTGCATACTTCTGAGGCTTCTTCAATCCTTTTTGTCTTCATGTATCTGCAATATCTATTCCCTGTATACTCAACACACACTGTTAACCCGTAAAACGTTAGAAAAACAAGAAAAACACCGTCGATCCCCGGTAACGACGCCAAAAATTTGATGTGATAAATTACTGCAAGTGCATAAGATCGGTTGTAGCGCTGTATAGGTCGTCCTACAGGGATCTAAGGTGTTTTGCGATTCTTGCTAATTCTATAGTCTAACGGATTAACAAAGAATTTTAGGTTGAAGTTTGGTTGTTCTAATTAGCCTAGGATGTAGAATCCACTAGTTTCCAACCATATTCTTACTTCTATTATCTTCTTCTCTCATAAAAATTTTATCTTTTTAGTTTAATCTTTATTTAGAGTGCCCTAAGCATGAGCTATCAAGTGGTGTGTAAGCATAACTCATCAAAGATACTACTTTTCATAAAAACAAACTAAATCTTTAGATAATTCAATGAAAAAGATAAAATCAACAACCCCAAACCCTAACTAAGTATAGGCTATCAAGAAACCTAATTTAAGTATAACCTATCAAAATCTTAATCTTCGAGTTCTTGTATTTTAAACTTTTTATAGAAGAATCATGCCTTTATTATTTTTATTTAAGAAGAAAATACTAGAGAGCAATTACATGATGGATCCTACCTTCATCTACATCCTAGAGCTAAACTAATTAGCTACTCATGATTCTAGAAAGCAATTAAATCTAATCTAGAAAGCAAATAAATCTATACTAGAAAGCAATTAAATCTATCTAAAAAGCAAATACAGATTAGAAAATAATGGCTTACCTCTGGAGCACGGTATTGTGGTTGCCACCCCTTCAGGAAAACCCTAATTTTATTAATGAAAGACGAGTACAAACTAAATCCTAATCTACATTAACTACTGCATAAAACCTAGAATATAAGAATACAGCCAATATATAGGCTTCAGAAATCAAACTCTAGTTCTAACAGAACTGGAAAACCATAAAATTACATCGAAGCCACCGGAGAAAATTCAGCATGTGGAACCCACAATTAGCCGCTAAATGGCGGTTAAACCGCTAAATAGCGGTTTTATTTCGAGTAAATAAATTGAAGTTTCTTCCACGTGCATCTCGTGTCTTGTACATTATAGTTTCTTGACTGTATTTGACTTTGAGTCTCTAAAACATCGTAGTTTCGTACTTTTGCTCACTTTAGAAACTTTTCGGACTCTGATTTCCTACTCCAACTCTGATTTCATACCATCTCCTTGTACGAATCGGATTACTTGAAAAAGACACTAAAAATACTCGAGTAGTATTATTTATATACAAAAATAGATAACGTATGAGAGGAAAAAATACAATATATGATATTCATCATAAATCAAGTTATTTCAATGGAAGGAAATCCACGAATTTCTGCTACAAACACTTGCCTTCCTTCCATTGAAATAACTTGATTTACAATGTAAGCGAACAAAAGAAAAAGAGAACAAACGAGAGGATTTATAAACTATCGCTCTCTTTTACAATATAATGTGGAACCTGTGTGGCAATGAGATCTATCAAGTAGTTCCTTTTGACGATCTGACGACAAACTCTTCTCTTGAAGATGGCGGCTGACTGTAGAACTGATCTCCTCTGGTCTTGATTCGTTCAAGGCTCTATGCGTAACTCAAACTTCTCCAAAATTCCAGAAAAAGATCTCTGAAAGATTGATGATTATCTATGAATTGATCTATTATTGATTCATGATCTCTACAATCTCCTCAAAGAGGGTATTTATAGACTTTAGTTTGAAAGTTCCTATAGGAATAGGAATAGAAGGTTTTCATAGGAATAGGAATAGAAGGTTTCCATAGGAATAGGAATATGGATAAAAGATTTCCATAGGAAAAAAAGGTTTTGTATTCATCAAGGATTCTAATCAAATATTTAATATTGATTTAAATCTCTTGATTTGGAATTCTGATTAGACTCAATTTGGGTATTGGATAAGCCCAAATCTCAATCTCAATCAATTTGGAATTCTAATAAAATCTGCTCACCGGAGTTAACACGGAGCTAAGAAATCAGAACGCGGAGCTATTGATTAGCTCCTCGTTTTGCTCAAACGCGAGGCTAAAAATAGCCAAACGCGGAGCTACAGAGTTAGCTCCGTGTTCTGTTGTGGAAAATACTATTTACTTAGAAATTTTCACTGCCAACATTAGGTAGAGACTAACGCTGCTTTTTTAAATGACCTGAGTATAGAGACTGAAGAAAGAGAAAGGGTAAACTGGCGGAATATTGGGTGAAGGTGATTATAGGAAACAAATTGAAAAATAAGATGAGTAGTAGTAGAGCGCTTACTTTTCTGAAGAGTAATGGAAATATCAAAAATAGAAGCAGAAGAATATTGTGGTTGCTGGGACCTGCAGTTAGAGATGGCAGAGTAACAGGTAGTGAGCTAGAAGGAGCCACTTTCCGACGACGAGAAAAACCAGTAGTAGTTTTTTATGAGTCACCTGTTCATTTCTTTTATGAGGCACCAATACTTGTCCAAGCTCAGTAGTAGAGACAGATAGGGGTAAAGGAAGAGAAGTATCTAACTGACATTTTGATGTAGAAGTGAAGTAGGGAACATAATCAAAGAAAGTAACATCAGAAGAGACAAAATACTTTCTAGACATTGAATCATAATACCTATATCATTTTTATATCCTAGATTATCCAACAAATACACACTTGATAGCGAGGAGATAACTTGTTCAAACCAGGAAACAAATCTTGAACAAAACACTTACAATCAAATACTCAGGATATAAGAGGAAATATGTGTGTATCAGGATAAAGACAGAAAAAAGAGATTTTATCATGCAAAACAGATGATGGCATACTATTTATTAAAATCTAGTGTTTCATAGTTGGTTGTAAAGACAGGTGTGTAGGCTTTGCTGAGGGTTCGAGATAGCGAGTAGTTGGTTTGGTATGCTAACTTTTCCCTACCTAGATTGGTTCGGTTAGCCATGTGGGCAAAAATACAAAAAAACTGAAATCTCTTTTCATTAATATGTTTACTTGATTTTCTGTGAAAAATTAGTACAAACCCAAAATTTGGGAAAAACAACTCGTGATACAAGTAGTTGTTGGCAGTGAAAATTTCTAAGTAAATAGAGTTTTCCACAACAGAACGCGGAGCTAACTCTGTAGCTCCGCGTTTGGCTATATTAGCCTCGCGTTTGAACGAAACACGGAGCTATTCAATAGCTCCGCATTAGCTCCGCGTTCTGGTTCTTTAGCTCCACTTTTTGATTAGATTATCTCCGCGTGAGCAGATAACCAGAATCTCAAATTGATTGAGATTATGATTTGGGCTTATCCAAATACCCAAATTAAGTCAGATCAGAACTCCAAATCAAGATATTTAAATCAAAACTAAGATATTTGATTGGAAAAATTGATGAGAGCAAATTCTATTTAGATAGAAACTCTCATATGATCCTAAGGCTATAAATACCCTCTTGGGAAAGCCCTAGAGGTCTTCTTTTCTTCTCTTTTTGGGCATCTTGGAGAATTCAAGTTACGCATAGAGCCTTGAGTTCGTGAAAGACTAGAGAGGATCGTCTACAGTCGGCTGTCATCTTCAAGAGAGAAGAGCTCGATGTCAGATCGTCCAAAGGAGTTGTTTGAAAGATCCCATCGCCACAGATCCCACAAATTATTGTAAAAGAGAGCGATTGAGGTATAAAATCTTTCGTTTGTTCTTTTCCATTGTTCTCTTCTGTTGTAATTCGAGTTTATTCAATGGAAGGAAAGCGAAGAAATTTCGCTGCGAACAAGCTGGCGACCACAGTGGGAGCCATCTCTTTTACTAAAGAAGAGATTGTGGCACAATCGGACGTCGATAGGATCAGATCCGACGTAGATATACTCGTCATTGAAATTGACCAGCAGAAGTACGAGGAGTATCTCTCCTCTAAGTCAGGTAACCTGACCGAAATGCGGCGCTATCGTCGCGTGCGCTCCAATACTCGAGGAACGGGTAAAAGGTATTCACCGATGAATGGGGATCCTTGGAGACCGCGGCCATAGAGCTGGTGTTTGGGTAGGAAATCCTAGCAGAGGATGGCCCCTCTACTGCCGAAGAAGGCATGGGAACTGGATTGACCAGAACCCAACTCTGAAATAGAAATCGGAGAGCAAGGCGAAAAGCCCTCAAAGTCCGCCTTGGACGCGAGGCTAACGTCATAGAACGCGAGGCTATTGTCCCTCGCAAACTGGCTCGTGCTAATCGCGAGACCAATCATTATTGCATTAAATGCGAAGTTGCAACTTGCGTTGATCGCAAGGAAAAGCCAGCGTATGATTCTCCACGCGAGGCTATTACTGAGCTTAGCGAGAAACGCGAAGCCAGTAAGATTTGCGTTAATCGCAAAATTTCTGACACTCGCGAGAAACACGAGGATAAAAATTCCTTACAGCCAGCGTGCGATTCTCCACACGAGGCTATTACTGGACTTAGCGATAAACGCGAAGCCAGTTCAACTTGTGAGAAACGCAAGACTTCTGACACTCGCGATAAACGCGAGGATAAAAATTCCTTAAAGCCAGCGTGTGATTCTCCACGCGAGGCTATTACTTGGCCTAGCGATAAACATGAAGCCAGTAAGATTTGAGTTAATCGCAAGATTTCTTACACTCGCGAGGAACGCAAGGATAAAGATTCATTAAAGCCAGCATGTGATTCTCCATGCGAGGCTACTACTAGGCTTAGCGATGAACGCGAAGCCAGTAGCACTTGCGATAAACGCAAGATTTCTTACACTCACGAGGAATACGAGGATAAAGATTCATTAAAGCCAGCATGTGATTCTCCATACAAGGCTACTACTGGGCTTAGCAATAAATGCGAAGCCGGTATGACTTGCGAGAAACGCAAGATTTCTTACACTCGCGAGAAACGCGAGAATAAAAATTCCTTACAGCCAGCATGTGATTCTCCATGCGAGGCTAATACTGAGCTTAGCGAGAAACGCGAAGCCAGTAGTACTTGCGAGAAATGCAAGATGCCTCACCTCCGCATAAATCGCGAAGACGATTGTCAAATTGTCGTTAATCGTAAAAATCGCACTTGACGCGAAGTTGTGACTTGTGTTAATCACAAGAGTAAGCCAGCGTGTAGGAATTTTCTTCCACGCGGGGCTATGATTCCAGAAGGTAAACTTCTGAAGAAACACCAAGCCAGCGTAAAACGCGAGGCTAGCATAGCAAATCGCGAAGCTAACTTCAGCCCAGCGTGTGATGGATTGTCTCCACGCGAGGTTACTGAATTTAGTTATGAAACTGGTCAAAGTGCCAAAACTCGCGTAAAACGCGAGCGTAAGCCAGCATGTAGTAAAAACTCCCCATGCGAGGCTGTTGAACTTGAACAAAAACTTGAGCCAAGCGTTAAATGCGAAGCCAAGGATTCTCGCAAAATAATGCCAGCATGTGAGGATACTCCTTTACGTGAGGCTAAACGAACAGCATTTTCTGCAAAAATGCCCAGTCAGCGTAAAACGTGAGGCTATGTCCCAATCCCACGTAAATCAGCCATTATACAGAATAAAGGTTGATAAGTATCGCAGAGATAACGTCACTAGTCATGGGGGGTTACAGCAGGCTCCTGGACTCCTCCATCAGCCAAGTGGGCTCCATGTCCAAAATATAACTGAAAATTCTCTATTTTATAAAAAACTTGATCTCAGAGATTATTTGACGAGTAAAAAGAAAACTAGTCAAACTCAGTCACATTCGACATGCCATTGCGAGCAAATAATATCAGCTGTACTGAATAGTTGTTGTTGTGGTAAGAAAAGAATTTCTTTATTTAATAGAATGACTAAGTCTCATACTCCGAAAAGGAGGAAGGATAATCTGAGATATCAAATCAGGGAAAAAGAGGTAAAGGCGGTGACTTCAAATATGGTCGGTAAAGGTAAGAAAGCTATGGAAAAAAGACACGAGTTAGATGCAGATGATAAACAACCTCGCCATTTTACTCGACTCAAGTCAGGTATTGTCGCTCCTCGAGATTATAGGAGACTTGCAAAAGGTTCCGACGATGATGACTCCGACAATTCAGCCATAGCCTCTTCACATTCATACATTTCTTCCCGACCAAGGAGGCTCGCATCACATATGGTGGATAAATCCGATGATGTCGACCAGAGGTTGGAAGCTCAAAAACAAATGATTCTAAACCAACAAAAAGCTATCAAAGACCTCAAATTAATACTTCTAAAAGTGGTTGAAAATACCTAAAAAATAGCCAATGATAAGGCTAAAACTTCTTCGGAACCGCCACCTAAGACAAATGAAGAAACTAAAGAAGAAAAGGCTTATTCGATACATGAGGATGATGACAAATATTCTTTCCATGATCTTCATGGAGAAAAGATCGAGAAATTGCAAAGCCAACTGGATGCCCTAATGCACAAGAAAGAATTAAAAGAATCGGGGGTCTCAAGACCATACCCGCCTGAATGGGATTTGGCACCGTATCCCGAAAAGTATAAACCGCTCAAGTAGGAGCCATATGACGGGAAAGGATCTCCCAGTCAGCATATCTATTACTTCTTATCGCAGGCAGGTCATCTAATGGGAAATGATCCCATAATGACCAAAGTATTTGTGAGCACTCTGCGAGGGCCTGCTTTTACATGGTTTATGCAGTTACCCCCGGGAACCATAAACACATGGCATGATGTCAAGAAACAATTCTTGGCACGTTTCTTTGAGAATGATACTGAAATATCGGTTCATTCCATCCTTGCGACGAAACAAGGGGAACAAGAAACAGTAAAAGACTTTATAGAACGCTTCAGGGAAAAGTCCGTGTATTGTCGACATGGTATGACCCTAGAAACCCTGGTGGAAACCTGTAAGCATAACTTCAGGACTGGCGTGCTGATAAGAATGGGAGCTATAGAGTCCAAAACTTGGAAAGATCTGCTGAGGCAGGGAGAGCAGGTGGAAGATATAATTTACCAGATTGAGAAATCTCGTAGCACGAGAAACTCTACAAATAATAAGCCATATCCACATAATCCTAAAAATAAAGGGAAGGCTGTGATGGTGACAATTGCAGATCCAAAGCCAAGACCTCAGAATCCGAGAGGTGCAGGTCAAAATAGGCCCCGACAAGATAGAACTTATAAATTCAAGACTGAGCAGACCGGTACTCTATTCTATCTTCTCCTCAGAAAGGGCATGTTGAAGCTTCCGGAAAATAGAAAATCGGAAGACGCTGGTAAAACCAACGACCCTAACTATTGCCTGTACCATCAGAATGTCGGGCACCCAACTAAGCATTGCTATCCTCTTAAGAACCGAATTCAGGTATTGATAGAAGCCGAGATTCTCACACTTAAAGAGAACAGAAGAAAGTTTCTGCAAATATGGCAACTTTAGTAGTAGGAACCAATAAGTTCCCTGCCAGAGCGATCCCTGTACCAGTCGGGAAACCAATATCGACACCAAGCATAGGCAGCTCCCACTTGCAAGCTGGTCTCTTGGGTATGCTCCGAACCACAGCTGCGATCGAATTGTCCTCATTGGTTAACAGCCAGATTTGGCTGGGGGTGCCGAAAATATTGACGATGATAAACATCATGCTTCTGCTATTCTCAATAGCCATTGGAATGGTTAATTAAGTGCTATAAATAAAAATTTTTGCCCAATGATGTTAAAGTGGCGGGAAGAGGATATCAAGCTCCTCGCCAACCCTATCATACTGGGGATAAAAGTATGAAACCAATTGCCCAATACTGTTAAAGCGGCGGGAAGAGGAGATCAAGCTTCTCGCCAACCCTATCATACTGGGGGTAAAAGTATGAAACCAATTGCCCAATGCTGTTAAAGCAGCGGAAGAGGAGATCAAGTTTCTCGCCAACCCTATCATACTGGGGGTAAAAGTATGAATTAACTACCCAATGCTGATTAAAGGCAAATGGGAGAGGAAATCAATTCTTCGACAACTCACCGTGCTAAGGGGAATAGCATGGCTAGCCCAACGCAAACGGCGATTGGTAAAGGCTAATCAAATCCGTTGATAGCTTGGGGTTTGCTAAAAATCCAATAAAACCTGTCATGTTAAGTTTTTTCCTTTGACAGTATGATTTGGATTATTCCCATCTCCATTCAAGTTACGCGTGAGAGCATTTGGACTAGGCATGCGCAATTAGGGGCCTCTGCCGAAATCTGGTGATCTTGACCCGATCATCTTGGTATGTGCAGTTCAAGTTACGCATGAGAGTCTTGAACCGTCTCCACTTGTTCAAGTTATGCAGATGAGCACTTGAACTCTTTGCTAGGCATGCGCAATTAGGTGTCTCTGCCCAAATCTGGTGATTCTGACCCGGTCATCTTGGGATGTGCAGTTCAAGTTATGCATGAGAGCCTTGAACTGCCTCCACTTGTTCAAGTTACGCAGATGAGCACTTGAACTTCTTGCTTAAACTAGGCATGCGCAATTAGGCGCCTCTGCCGAAATCTGGTGATCCTGATCCGATCACCTCGATATTAGCAGTCTAAGTTACGCAGATGAGCCTTGGACTGTTTTACCTAAACAACTAAATCTTTTTTATGACAAGTTATCTGTTGTGCAAATAAATCTTGAAGCCAACAGATAAAGAGAAAAGGAAATATCTTTGTTCATGAAGCAAAAGATTATAGAAGAAGAGAGAGTTATAGCTCTCCCAAAAGCTTCAACCTATTCATCGACTCATCAATAACCCGACAACGAGTTTCCTCCATGGAGTGTTGAAATTCTTTGGTTCACATGTAAAAGATCTCCTCTGCAAATATCAGCTATGATCTGTTTAAAGTTCTTAGTGGATCATCTGAAGATACTGCTACAAGAATCCTAATGAAAATGCACAAGTTGGATTCGACATACTACAAGTCCTTAGATGATCATCTCTATTGCTTTGGAAAGCAACAGAGATTGTCATCTAACAGAAATGGTCCTCAAGAAAATTTAATGAGCTGCCACAGAGTTCTTGTAACTCCTTCAAAAGTTTATCTTTTAGAACCAGAGCTTGAAACCTGTAACTATGTTGTAAAGCATATGCTTCTGGCTTCCTTAGAGTTACTTTTGCCGATGAAGATCGGAAGAGCCACATGCACTCCTCTTCAAAAAGGATCTGATCCAAGTACTTCACTGCAAAAGAAGAATCAAGAGTTAGAAAACGTTTTACAAAAACTCGAAAAATCTTTCAAGTATGAAAACGTGGAGCTAAAGATAAACTCCACGCGCAGTTGAGGAAATAGCCTTGCCTCGAAACGGGACTGCTAGTCAAAATAGCCTCGCATAAAAACGCGACTGCTAGTCAAAATAGCCTCGCGTTAAAACGCGACTGCTAGTTAAAATAGCCCCGTGTTTCAAAAGCGAGGATGACGCGATAACTTCGCGTAGAAAGAAGAACAGAGTTTTTCTCCGTCTTCTCCTTTCTTCTCAAGTCTTACGGCCAAAAAACGGCGATCTCGCTGGTAAAAGAAATGGCTGGTCGATTAAAACCGAGCCAAAACACTCCAAAATTGATCTAAGAAGTCTAAAAGTTGGGAATTTCTACCTCCAATTGGTGCAGCATGGATTGGCTCGCCATTGTGGCCACTGCCTCGGCCGCCGCCTCCGCTGCGAACGCCGACCGCCGATGGTGAGGAGACGTGCGATGCCGTACTCTTCTTAGATGACATCCTAATGATGAAAATCTACGGAGATTCGAAGGAAGTTCAGTTGAAGATCATTCCTTCAACCTGACTCGCCTGAGTCGCCGGAGCTCCAGACTCTTGGGTTCTTCGGATGAAATGAAGAAGAAGAAGAGCTTGAGGCTCTATTTAAAATGATCCGCCTCTTGGTATTCGGCGCGAAAGACAAAGCAGAAGTAATCACTGAGCTATTAACTGAGTAATGACTGAGCAATTAATGAGCAGTTACTCACTAGAACGTGAAGATATTTAGCTCCGCACAAGTAAACGAAACGCGAGATAAACTTGGTATTTTAACTCTGCGTTTAAAGATTCAAAGTATTTCAAAATTTGTTAAGTTCTAAGCCATTTTGAAAACTTTGGAGGGGGTACTGTTGGCAGTGAAAATTTCTAAGTAAATAGAGTTTTCCACAACAGAACGCGGAGCTAACTCTGTAGCTCCGCGTTTAGCTATATTAGCCTCGCGTTTGAACGAAACGCAGAGCTATTCAATAGCTCCGCATTAGTTCCGTGTTCTGCTTCTTTAGCTCCGCGTTTTGATGAGATTATCTCTGCGTGAGCAGATAACCAGAATCTCAAAATAATTGAGAATATGATTTGGGTTTATCCAAATACCCAAATTAAATCCGATCAGAACTCCAAATCAAGATATTTAAATCAAAACTAAGATATATGATTGGAATCCTTGATGAGAGCAAATTTTATTTAGATAGAAACTCTCATATGATTCTAAGGTTATAAATACCCTCTTGGGGAAGCCCTAGAGGTCTTCTTTTCTTCTCTTTTTGGGCATCTTGGAGAATTCAAGTTACACATAGAGCCTTGAGTTCGTGAAAGAATAGAGAAGATCGTCTATAGTCGGCCGTCATCTTCAAGAGAGAAGAGCTCGATGTCAGATCGTCCAAAGGAGCTGCTTGACAGATCCCATCGCCACAGATCCCACAAATCATTGTAAAAGAGAGCGACTGAGATATAAAATCTTCTCGTTTGTTCTTTTCTATTGTTCTCTTCTGTTGTAATTCAAGTTTATTCAATGGAAGGAAAGCGAAGAAATTCCGCTGCGAACAGTAATAATCTAATAGAAAGAAATAAGCATCCAAACAGGGTATGTGAGACAAAGATATTATCTTTCAACCTTGCTTGACGAGAGTGAGTATCCAAATAGTAATCTTGTGCAGGAATATTCTAGGGCTCCATATAACAACATATTACTTTCTCAAAATAGTTAATAATTAACAGTATCTTTCTTTCTCAAAATGTTAACTACAATTACTTGAATTTATAGAAATCATTATAAACTATACTAATTTTTGACTCATATCCGATGCCGAAATTATTTGAGCTAAAATTACAATAATTTTCACCAGGATTGATTATGAGGAGAGAACTTCACATATCAGAGAGAGTAGATTTAGTACTCCGGTTAGCGGGAAAGGGTCAAAAGGCAAGGAAAAATTATTTAACTTTTTTCTTTAACGTCGTGAAGAATTCCTGTGTCTTTATTGTTGTTAGTGCAGCTCTGGCCAACACCAATTATAGTAGGGAAACTGAGGCAGTTTTTTTTTTTTTTAAGAGAAACGGGTCTTACCCTCCTCCATATTCTATTAACGAAATTTTAACATAAGATAGAACAAAATATAAAGTTCAGATAGCAGTTTCTGTCTAACCGACTGGATCCCTTTTATGCATTTAATCTCATTGCTCGCTTCCCTGCAAACAAATTCTTCATTAAAAAGATCTTGAGCGTTTGGAACCTATTTGCAGTTGGGAAATCCCAATCCCTTGGCAGCAGCAGTATCTGTACAGGGATAAGTTGGAGCGCTGCCGCTGCTACTGATATTCTCTGCAAAGGCGGGGAAGAGGAGCATTTCATCTGCATCTCCCTGCAGTTGACATATTACATATAAATGAGTATCCCATGTCATTTACTTTTACCATCATATAATAATAATAATAATAATAATAATAATAATAATAATAATAATAGTAATCGGGGGCAAGTTGGGAGGCCGGAGTAGACCTTCAACCACTTCACAGACTCCGATGGATTTTGGATGGGGCTGGCTTGGTCGGGGGAAAAATCGAGATGAGGTTCCTAGTGAGGAGGACAAAAACCCCAAACACCGAAGGAAAAACTGGTCAGAAGTGGTCAGAGAGTCGCCCGTGAAGGGGATCCATCCCTCTTCTTCCTCGGTGCTCCCTGACAAATATCCACACATCAACTGTCACAGTTCCTACTCGGGGGAAGAGGTTCTTGCGCTCCTAGCGGCTGCGAGGGGAGAAACCTCTCGACCTCTCAGGAAAGAAGATGAACTGCAGAGCAATTGGTAGCTAGTAAAATCCCGCAACATAACCAGAAAGGAACGAGTCTCTAACAGTAGAGGAGGAACAAAAAAGAAATACTCTCCGGCTAGCAACCCAGCAACTGGAAGCCCAGAGGCATGTTAGATCTGCGGGAAATCGAGGCATTTCAAAGACGAATGCCCATTCATCAGGTACAGATTCTGCAAGGTTCTGAGGCACCGAATTGGAGAATGCCCGATAGCACCAGACAGGAAGGAGGGGATTCAAGGTAAACCTGTCAGAAATGGGGATGGACCAAAACGAAAAGTAACAGTTCAACAAACTTCTCTTCCCCAAAATGCAAAAAAGAACCCACAACCAAAACCGGTTACCTATATCCCGCTGTCAGAATTAGCCATGGCCGACAAATTGCAGCTTACCAGGACGGTAGGAGTCATATACCCAGGGAAAGGCAACCCAACGGGAATGGAAATCATAAGAACTTTAAAATCCTTGGCCCCTGGATTCACAAGCCACTCATGGAGATTGGATAGAAAAGGAAACAAATTTTTATCGCAATTTCCATCGAAGGAAGGACTGGCCATTGCAGTGAGTAAACAAGTGATTGTATGCGAGACGACGGGGGCTGAATTCAAAGTTCTCGGATGGAGAGGGGATGAAGATTCCCAACATTACCTATTTCCAGTTAAGGCCTGGATAGCCATTCATGGCATCCCACTACACCACTGGAACATGACCGATATAAGCAAACTACTTGCTAAATATGCCCATGTGCTGGATATCAGTGACCAAACAACCAGAAGGCTCACCCTAGACTTTGCTAGAGTCTTTATGGGATGCGAGAATCCCGCAAAAATTCCCCGAAATTTTTATGCAGTCATGGGAGAACATCTTTGCCATATCAAAATAGAAATCACTTGTAACTTTGACCAAACAGACCGGATTATCGGCTTCCGATCAATACTCCGCTAACGGTGGAGACTATAGCAGCACCTGCAACCGGTGTGGTCGGTCCATCTGACCAACCGCCGTGTGGTGTGACTGTTCCCCCCGCCGGTGTGCGGTGGAGCTACACATAGAAGAGGACAGAACCTAGTTTTGGGGCCGCTGGACAAAACACAATGGACAAAATCATGCCCTTGAGCAGTACGGATGCAAGACCGGAGCCAGAGGACCACAAAGGGAAAAAACCCCAAATCGAAAGACCAATTCCATCTAGGGCAGAGGACCAGAACCACCCTCTGGGTACAAGCCCTTGTCAAACAAGCCAACCGAAGAGAAAAGATGGCCAGCAAGCAAGAGATCAACTCCTAGGCAAGGTAGATCCAGATCTACGAAAAGATTTCTCGCAAATCGATGAGCAAGGATCCAACCATGACATCATGAGTCGAGATCCCAGGGGTAGACTAATCTTAGACCTGTCGAAGTGGGAGCGATCTAAGAGGGCAAAGCAGGACAAAGGATAGAAAAATCTTACCGAGGAGGAAGGGGAGATGCAGAGTAGAGAAGACTGGCAAGAGCTGAGACCGGAGCTCGAGGAAGGAGGAGGAAGCGACCGGTCGCATTTATTACGACTGGAGAGGGCCGAAGAGAGGTCAGATGGGTACAACCCAAGCAGAGGGAGAAGAAGGGTTTCGGAGGAGGAAGGAGGATTGGGAAAGCAACAGGAAGTGCCCACGCGAACCAAAGAAGGAAAGGAAGTCAGAAACAAATTAATGCACGTGGAGGAGTGGGAAAAAAGGGGCGGCTCCTATTTAATGAGCACAGAGACTTTTAAAGCTCTGGATTCGGATCCTAATGCACCCAGGGGAGGAATTTCAGCCTATAGAGTCGATTCTTTATCCAGAGAGACTGACTCAGGAGACAGGGGGACCCACTCAAGAGACAAAAAATTCCAAGGGGATACAAGTGCAGCCCCAGAAATGCAAGATAATGGAGTGGAGGCCTGTTGCAAGGCCCAAATAGAAAATGAAGCCCAGACAAATTTTGTGGCCTCTAATATCGAAGGCTGTTCCAACACAAATAAATCCCAAAATGATTATTTGGGCTTTCTCACACATCTCAAAAATCTGGACAAAGATTTTGCCCGGGACACAATAGCAAAGCTACTAGAGAATGTGATGAAGGGAGAACAGACAAGAACCCCCATAAAGACACGGCGTAGACAGGCCTCCCGTCTACCAAAGAGGGTGAGAGATAGGAAAAAACTTCAGATCCGAACAAGCAGTCAAGGCCTACCTGGAACAACCCCAGAAAAATTACTCCTACACATGCCGGATACACTTCCAGCAATAGAGGCAGGGAAAGAGGACGCCCCAGAACCAGCTTCTACCATGAAGGATACAAACAAAGCTCCTGATATAGAAAAGGGGACCCATCAAGGCATTCCTGTGATCACCCCAAGCAGAAGAAGCAGGAGACTGGAGGAGAAAAGGGGGGGTCAGTAGTACAAAGCTGGATAAACTACACTATCTGCTGCCAAACGCAAGGCACTGATTTCAGATTTGGTCCCAGGTACTTCTCATTTAAATTTTGATATACTAAATTTAATTCCCAATAATGTGTTACTTTCTGAGGCCCAGGTTTGTGACATTGACATGGGATAAGAGGATGTAGAGACCAAAAATATTTTATTGCAACTTAGATCGCTAGACGACCCTAAGTTTGTAGAGAGTAACATAAGGGTTTAATACCCATATGTTATGGAGAAGATAACTCAACAGAATCAAATGAACTGTATGTTCTGGAATGTTAGGGGGTTGGGTGGTCGTATGGTAGTAGAAGTCACCCGAAATAACAAAATCGATATTGTTTGCCTGGAAGAGACTAAGCTAACCAATCCATCTCAGAAAATGCTAAAATCTATTGGTAGCTCATTCTATTTTCATTATAAAAATGCATGTGGAGCATCAGGTGGTCTATTAATAGGATATAACCACAAGTTTTCCTTAATAGACACATGGGAAGGACAATTCTCCCTCTCAGTCTGAATAAAGAGACTTACTGATGGATGGATACAAACAGTCATAGTAGTCTATGGGCCTAATGACTCACAGTCACGGCCTCTGTTTTGGGAGGAAATTAAGAACATCAGAAATGGATGGAGTTCTCGTTGGGTCATAGGAGGGGATTTTAACATCACACGATTTATTCATGAAAGAAAAGGGCTGGACCGTCATCCAAGAGATAGGGAGATATTCAATGAGCTCATCTCACATCTCCAGCTTAACGATCTCCCTTTGAACAACCGTAGATTCACATGGTCTGACATGAGGAAAAACCCAAACTTAGCCAAATTAGACCGAGTTCTGATTTGTCAGAATTGGGACATGAGATTTCCTCTCTCTGATCTCAAAGCACTGGAGCACATCACCTCTGATCATATACCAATTTGTCTTGAGTCTAGAGAGCACCAACCACATCAAAAAAGATTCCATTTCGAGAAATGGTGGCTAGAGCATGAAGAAGTCCATGAACTCATCAAGGAAAGCTGGGCTCAACAGACCTCGGCAACAGATGCTACGGGTAACATTTGCCTTAAATTTCGTCGTCTCCACATAATATTATGGAGATGGGAGAAAAGACACAGCCTCTTATCTCGAGATAACAAAACCAGGTTCCTAGAAGAAATAACATCTTTGGAGAAAACTGAAGAGGCAAGATATCTCAATGAGGCAGAAAGCACTAGACTATTTGATCTTCAAAAAAGTATAGATAAAATCTATAGAAAAGAAGAGATAATGTGGAGACAAAGAGCAAGATGCAAATGAATAAAAGAAGGGGATGCTAACACTGCATTCTTTCACAGATCTGCTTGCATGCGGAAGAAAGCTAACAAGATTGATGAACTGCAATCGGAGGAAGGACTCATTCATGGATCCCAACTACAGGATCATGTATACCAACATTTTAAAAAGCTATTTGGAACAAAAAAACACTTCAGGTTGCAATTGCTGAGGAATACCTGGCCCATATGCCGAAACTTACATGAATTAGAACTGGAATTCCAGGAAGAAGAAATTAAACAAACAGTATGGGAGTTGGGAGCTAAAAAAGCACCTGGCCCGGACGGTTTCCCAATGTTCTTTTATTAGACTTTCTAGGAAACAGTTAAGGAAGATTTTAAAAAAGTGATCTACAAAGTATACCAAGATCCGTCCAGACTTGAAATAATCAATTATTCCCTCATCACACTTATTCCCAAGAGGGACCAGGCGGAACGGATCGGGGACTACAGACCCATTGCTTTGGTGAACTGTTCTGTTAAAATCATTACAAAAATCCTTTCCAACAGACTTATACCCAAATTGCAAACTATGATTGGGGATTACCGGACTGGGTTTATTGCAGGAAGGAGTATATTGGAGGGGATAGCATTAGCACATGAGATCATTCACCACTGCAAAAAATCCAAGTTGAATGGATACATACTCAAACTGGACTTCGAAAAGGCTTACGATATGGTAGACTGGGATTGTCTACTCGAGGTCCTATGGCTCCGAGGAATTGGAGAGAAATGGAACTCATGGATAAAGAATTGGCTTACAACTGCCAAAACACAGATTCTAGTTAATGGTGTGGTAGGTAAAGAAATAGTACTCAGGAGGGGACTCAGGCAGGGTGACCCACTCTCCCCCCTGCTGTTTACACTCATTGCTGATGGCCTCAACATCATGTTTAGGAAAATGGGAACTGCAGGTCTCATAAAAGGTCTTGCAGGATCTAACTCTACCTCACATATCAACCTTCAATATGCTGATGATACACTCATATTTGAAGGCAATAATCTTTGTGAGGCAATTTACATCAAATGGGGCCTTCGATGTTTTGAAGTATGGTCGGGACTAAGGACCAATTTCTCCAAGAGTTCCATGATATGCATAGGACACAAAAATCTTACTATGAATCTTATTCTATAGATCTTCAGATGTAAGGAGGGAGGTTTTCCAATTAAATACCTGGGAATCCCTATCAAACCAGGAAAACTTTCAAAACAGGATTGGTACTCCCTTCTGGACTGCTTCGAGAAGAAACTAGATGGCTGGAGAGGGGGATTATTATCTTTAGGAGGAAGGGTTGTTTTGCTCAACGCAGTTCTTTCATCCCTTCCCCTCTACTACATGTCCTTCTTTATATTACCATGCTGGGTTCGAAACAAAATAGATCATATCAGAAAGAAGTTTTTGTGGAATGGAACGACAGATTCCAACAAATATCATCTTGTTTCTTGGAAGCAGGTTTGCAGGCCCAAATATGCAGGAGGTCTTGGAGTCTTAGATTTGAGAATGTTCAACTTATTCCTAATGACTAAGTGGTGGCGGCACTTACTCACTCGTCCAGAAGGAAGCCTCCAGAAACTCATGCATGCCAAATACTCATCCCGAAATAACACATGGTCTAAAAATACTAGAAATTTTCAAACTTCATCACACTTATGGAAAGGGGTAATCAAGACCGAACACATAGTCTGGACTAGTCTACAATATAAACTAGGAAATGGTCGAAAAATTACATTCTGGAACGATTGGTGGTGTACACAAATCCCCCTCAAAATTCTATTTTCTGCAGCATTTGAACTATCTCGCAATAAAGATGCAGTTGTTGCCTCCCAATGGGGACGAGCGAGATGGCGACTTAATCTTACACATCCCACATCAAAATTGGAGGAGACACAGACCCGAGAACTAAGGTCTACCCTCAATGAAATAGCACCAGCCGAGGCAAACAATGATCAACCAATATGGAGGTGGAACAGAAATGGAAAATTCTCAGTAAAGTCCACATACCATTATTTTATGTATAGTGGAGTCAACACTAAGGACACAAGGTGGATATGGAATACAAAATGCCCACTGAAAATTAGGATATTCCTCTGGCTAGCCCATAGGAATGCCCTACTCACATGGCCAGCATTACAAAGAAGAGACTGGGCATATCCAAATTTCTGTGTCCTCTGTAGTAAAAATGGAGAGTCCACCACCCATTTATTATTAAACTGTCACTTCACTAATCATCTTTGGATCCGATGTGCAAGAATTATTGGGATCAACCCAAACATGGAGGAGGAAAATTGCATAGGGGGTAGACTAAGCTTAACAAACCATACAACCAATCACGCCAATATACTAACTGCAGCTTTGTATTGGAATGTTTGGATTGAAAGAAATAGTAGAATTTTTAATTCTACTAGCCGCTCCCTACATACTTGCACACGTCTAATTATGCATGACTTTTTTTTGTGGACAGGCATGCCTTCCGACGAGGAGCGCATACATATATCAGAGGGATCCTCGGCAGATGATCTTGATTTACCTAACCAAACTTGATTGGCACCCCTCACCTTACAAAACAGCCACTCTACAAGAAGTGTTGTACTCTGAATCTGGTATTACACTTATGTATCTTTTCTATTTTATTTCGTGCAAGTAATGTATTATGAATCACTCATTTGAAGTAATCGAACTAGTTTACTTTTGTATGGTTCTATTATCCCCTTGCTACTGGAACACGGAGGGCTTCCACCCGCCGTTTTATTTCAAAAAAAATAATAGTAGTAGTAGCAGCAGAGAAAATGGGAAATTCACTAGCAGTGAAGCGAGTTCACTAGCGCTTAGTTGATCCAATAAAATAATTACACCACTTAGATTATTAAATTTAAATCAAATCTTTTCTCTCCCATCATAACTACTTTCATTTTTTATTTGTTATCTTTGGTAGCCTCACGGGTAATTATTTTATTGGACTTTTATTTTTGTTCTTGATTATTCAAGACTTGATCGAATTATATCCAATGGTCATTGGAATTTCATATACCCTTCGATTCTCCAAGAGAATTCTGATTTTTGGCAAAAAGATGAAAAAATAAATTTATCATCCCATTATAATATGATCAAGAACGAGAGAAAGAATTAATACCCATAAATGGTATTTCTATTGAAATACCTATAAATGGTATTTTACGTAGAAATAGTATTCTTGCAAATAATCCACGATACAGAAGAAAGAGTTCAGGAATTACTAAATATGGGACCGCGGAGGTGGATTCAAAAGTAAAAAAAGAAGATTTGATTGAGTATCGAGGAGCAAAAGAATTTAGTCCAAAATACCAAATGAAAGTAGATCGGTTTTTTTATCACCGAAGTACCAATGCGTTTTTCTCATAAGAATAATAATAAGAAGAAGAAAGAACCACCACGTACTCAATGATCATCAATTGATTTGCAGTTGCAAGAATAAATACACCAAAGTAGAATAAGAACCTGACAGAAGTCACCGACAGCGATGGGGCCGCAGGCGCTGTGTTGTTGGTGGCGTTGTCGAATAAAAAGTCTTCAACATGCCAACCTGGCAACAAGTTGATTAGATAGTCAGATATGCTGCTGCAGCTGCTGTTGTCGTTTGCCATGGTGGCTGTGGATATGGTACTACCCTGTGTGGTATAGCTACAACTGCTGCCGCTTTCTGTACATAAAACCTCATTGCCCTCCTCCTTTTCCTGCTGGTTGCATTGATTTCTAGGAAATCTGGATTAGTAATAATAATAATAATAATACCGGAAGTAGGGATGCTGCTGCTGCTGCTGCTGCAAGTGTGGTGATGATTTGTATGATGGTTACTTTTGGGACTGATAGAATCAGTTTTGGGGGGATGATGAGTGGAGGCTATTGGGACGGAAGAGAGCCTGATTCCACTGAGTAGAAATCTGCTATGTTTCATGGTGTGGCTGTTTGCATTGTGCATTGGAACATCACAATCTCTACAAAATATAGCACGGTCCTCCTGGCAGAACAAAAGCCCTTTCTTCTCCTGCAAGTAATTAACCAAACTAGTTAAAAGATGAATTAGATAATGGAATCCATCTTCTCCGTGATTTTTAGTAAACTAGCTGGAGCCTATCTAATCTTCAGACTGACCTGGCAGATGTCACAAAAAGGTGTTATAGAAGTATATAGTATCACTACAGGAAGAGGTAGTGTCAGCAGCAGGGCTGAGAAGATTGAAGCGGCGGTGCTTTCCTGCAAGCTTGTTGGTGCAGTGGACACGCTGGTCACAGCAACCGCAGAGTGCAGCCTCGTCCGCACAGCAGAACACCAATGCCTCTTCTGCACTGCATACATCACACTGTATCTTCATTTCCAGCTTCCAGCTAGCTTCCAATTTGATGAACCTGTATTGAGCTGTTGAGATTAGAATATACTATATCAGGAAGAAAGCAGAACACAACTCAAATGGGAATGGTATTGTGCAGAATTAGCTTTCGAATGTGAGTAGAGAGGGTATTGGGAAGGAAGCTAGGGAGCTGTGTGTGCAAGTTATATTTTTTTTTTTTTGACGATAAACTGCGGGATATGTCCCTCCACGTTCCATTAAAGAGAGAATAATAGAACAGAAGCATTCCGGATCCACGAAAATAGTGGGCCGATAATAAGCTTACAAAGCAAAAGTCCTAAAAAGTACTAAAAAGGAAAGTAGCAGAACAAAATAGAAATACAATGATCCTGCAAGAGTGGCATTTCATGGTCAGTCCATCCGTCCTTGCGCTTCTGATAGAGATCCCTACTTCTCGTCTAGCTGAGTGTCACTTTCCGAAGAGCCACTTGATAAGTGAAGTCTCTCCTCATCTGAAGGAATACATGTCCAAATAATGAAATCATGAACAGTGAGTCTCACACAGTACTCAATAGAATGATACTCGTCATTAAATAATCTATTATTTCGTTCTCTCCACATATTCCAGCAAAATGCCGCAATAGCACTTCGAAGCCTATGACTATCATTTTCTCCCTATAAAGGTTCCTCCAGATAGTTTTATCTAGAGTAGTTCCGATGTTCAAGTCTAATGCCCTGACACACGCCTCCCATGAACTCTTAGCGAGAACTCTTAGCGAACGAATAGTTACATACAATGTGTTCGATTGATTCCTCATCTCTCTTGCATAAGAGACAGATGTTGGAGCCAATCCAGCCTCTTTTTTGTAATTTTGACCAGGTCAGGAGAGCATCTTTACAAGTTAGCCAAAGAAAAAGTCTGACTTTCTGAGGGCACTTAGCTCTCCAAATCCACGCAGTCTGACCTTCTGTGTGCAAGTTATATTGCGGGAATTCGGAACAATTTAATCATATAACGGAATGCAATATACTACAATATATTTTATAAATTATATAATATATATTCTTGTTGGTTGGCTGTTATATATTATCTGAATGTGTGCGACTTTATGCATTTAAAATAACTGCTGGCTCTGGCCGTTGATGGGTTCATTTAGAAAGAGTGCGTGCAGACTGCAGAGCAGGAAAGGGAAAGGTAGCTAGAAGAAGACGCGGGGAAAGCGACGTGTGATTCTCAAGTGAAGACCTGAAACTTTTTTATTCTCCCACCTGATTTTTCATATGTAGGCCTGACCTAAACAAAATAATAATCATCATCTCTTGAGGAACATTGCATTGGTCAGTTAATAAATACTATTCCATGAACAAACGCTCCACATCAGTGGTGGATAATGATCATTTGAATGAAGAGGAGAAACCTAGATTTATATACCAAGAAAAATATAAAAATTGAATATAGGAACACATACATATAACTCAAGAGTGTCAACATTTGGATTTCATGGGAAGAATTGAAAATGAGTTTGATGGCAGGCAGGCTAGAGACATTAATTCTTCGTTACCAGTAGCTAACCACTACCAAACGTATATATAATGTGCATATGTATGCATGATCATAAAAATGCAAATGTATAATGTGGCAGTACCGGCGGATGACTACTTCTTTTCTGTTATTTTATTTCATATTCATATATCTTCTTATCAGTTAAGATGAATAATTAGTTTGCTTTATGAGGACAACCAAGACATAAATTTGAGAATATAGTGTTCTGTACAGGCTTTAGGGAAGGGTCCTGCACATATATTTTTGAGAAAGTGAAGTCTGTTGCACTTTTCGTGCACTTTTTACAGTAATATATTTTATAAGGTTAATTACACTCAGACTCCCTATAGTATGAGAGATATATAACTTTATCACTCCTAAAATTTAAAACTCTCAATTAGACTCCCTGAACTGCAGAAAAAAACTGACAGGGAAATTCAGACGGAGATATATTTTTTGCGGTTCAAAGGGTCCAAATGAAAGTTTAAAACTTTAGGGGTGATAAATTATATACTCCTATAGTATAAGAGATCTGAGTGTAATTAATCCATTATATTGTCAATCAAACTCAGTTGCATGTTAGCACAATTGGTGTGGCAACTATTATTGGTGTTGTTTGTTTTGTTCTTGAGATTTCTAGAAGTAGTTGGATGGGCTGGAAATGGGCAAGGGATGGATTCACATATGAGGACAAGGAAGGATGGGCACCAAGCATTGCCAGTAAATACACCCTTCCAACTAGCTATATATTGGTGGATCCCTTCCTTTTCCTGCTACTTCTCTCAAGCATCCACTTTCTAATAATACTACTAGCCTGGTATGTATTTTTTTTTTTTTTTTGACCAAATCGGCGGTTGGAAGCCCTCCGCATTCTATTAGTAAGCAAATAATAGAACTACAAAAAAGAAATTCAGGGTTCCTATGTCGGTAAACCCCTAAAACAAAAATAAAACAACAAGTTTGTCAAAGCAAAGAGTATATAAAATATCTCTCTCCTACAACAACAATAAAATAAAAAGATTCCCTATGAGTCGTTTAGCTCCTCCAAGTAGAGAACTGTCTCCTCTCATGTCTCCTCCAAATAGAGAACTATCTCTTCTCCTCAAATCTGATCCAGCGAAGGCTTATGATCTCCGGAATCCTCCTCTGATGTTCTTCTTGAAATCTGCACACGATCCTCATCTGAGGGTATATCTGTCCAAAAAATAATATCGTGAATATGTTAAGTTAGTTCATATGTGAGTATAGTCCCATATCGGATAGGACAAATAAAGTTTATGGATTTAAATACAAAATTGGAGTATTAACCTAATGGCTTAAGTTAAACCCGGCGTTCTCCCCAACAATTAGTATCAGAGTTCAGGTCGGACCAAATTATCGTCGGGTCAATGGACCAGGTTATGACCTAAGGGGGAGTAAATCTGATGTATGAAATCCAAATTGGTCGAGTTAATTTTGGGTTTTATTTCCCACGTGTCGGCTCTCAACGTGGATGGTTGCGAAAGTTAAGTTGGTCGGGTTAACTTTTGATTTGGTTTCCTACGTGTCTGCCTCCATGTGGATGATTGCCAAAGTTAAGTTGGTATACTCATAATACGGGGGAGATTGTTAAATTAGTTCATATGTGAGTATAGTCTCATATCGGATAGGACAAAAAAAGTCGATGGGTTTAAATAAAAAGTCGATGGCTTAAGTTTTTTGGTCAAACTGGTTCTTAGTTTTGTATTTAGGTCCATCATGCTACCCGTTGGACCCGGCATTCTCCCTAATAGAATAATCATCCGTGAATATGAATGCAAAGACCGTACAGTAGAATTAAAAATTCTATTATTTTTTTTCTTCCATATATTCCAGCATAAAGCTGCAGTTAGGGTCCTAGCCATCTGTGACACAATGCCACTGGTTCCTAATTTGTTCTCTAAATTGATGCAGATACCTAAATTGAGATTTACCCCCCATAACTGTTGCACAATATATCCAGAGCTCGTTAGTAAATTGGCAATTCAACAATAGGTGATTTGTGGAATCTCCATCCCTATTGCAAAGCATACAAATATTCGGACCTATCCACCCTCTTTTTTGTAGAGCTGGC
Organism: Dracaena cambodiana; assembly: GCA_036321105.1. Classification (NCBI taxonomy): domain Eukaryota; kingdom Viridiplantae; phylum Streptophyta; class Magnoliopsida; order Asparagales; family Asparagaceae; genus Dracaena; species Dracaena cambodiana. The sequence goes on along the minus strand of JAYEPQ010000002.1, from coordinate 93,180,553 downwards.
CACGTAAGTAAAACTTTTTTAATGGCCAGCCAGAGAAGCACCCTAACTTTAGGCGGGCAGGCAGTCTTCCAAATTCACGATGTATCATTTGAAATCACACTGTTGTCAATAAAATGATTATATATAGACTTGAAGAAAAAAATAATAAATAATCCTGAAGAAAATCTCTGAAGGATTAGACCTGCTTTATATCTGGAAATATTTAATTATGATGTTAAATATATTCCTGGTTATACTAATACCATTACTGATTTATTGACTAGACCATGAACGAAGATACGTACAAGTATTTATTCTGTACGAGATACGTACAAGTATTTATTCCGTTCTATCCAGTCCAATGATTCCACGTCACCATCAACGGGACGTCACCATCAAGATTTCTAACTAGAAAAGCAGGCTCGTGGTATCAGAGCATGCTTAGACAAGAGGGCTATAAACTGTCGGAAACGTAATTCAGGGTTCTCACAGAGTGATCTATGGCGAAGCTTTGGCTCTTACCTGAACACGTCCTTCCTGGCTAGCCACCAGGAAGGTTGGCACTGGTCGCGAGGGCCGTGCATAAAAAATGCTTCTGAGGTTACCGTTATAGCCACCCGGGGATTTTCTTCAGGATTATTTATTGTTTTTTTCTTCAAAAATTGAGCAACAGATTTATTGTCAGTCTCAATAATAAAATTTCTATTGAGCAAATAAATTCGCAAGGATTTTAATGCTAATTTAATTGTAAGTATTCTTTATCATAGGTAGAATACTTTTGCTGGACTTTAGAAAATTTTTTAGAAGTATAAGCAATAATTTCTTTCCTTTGAGCAATTAAAACACCTGCCCAAAAGGTGTTGCTGTATAAAGGACTGAGCATTTCATGAACAGTTTGTTGAAATAAATTATCAACAGGAATATTATATGTGCAAGCAGCATGTTGAGTAAAAGTATCAATTATTTATTCTGTACACAAGAGAATAAATAATTGATACTATGATAAAGAATATAAAGCAATAATAAAATTTAGGGTGCTTCTCTGGTCAAAAAGTTTCTCTTCAGACGTTTAATAAACTGATTTGGTGTTAATGATTGAAATGTAGCAGTGTCATTTAAAGCCATACAATGTTCCCATTGCATACCTAAAACTTTTGAACTAGGTAATAATTCTATTCTTTTCAAATTAATTGATAAGGAACAAACTTTATCAATATTTTTATCGTGTATACTTATACAAAAATCTGGATGAATATTTACTCCAAATATTCTGTCAAAAAAATAGATATTCAGCCTACAAAAAAGGAAGCTCTTATCAGTATAGTTTCATTATTTTATGCTGATATGACAGGAGAAGAATATTTAGAAGATGATCATACATCTGAAGAATTCTTACTCAAATTACAGTTATGTGATATATGTTATTTAGAAGAATTCATAAATACATATATCGGTTATATCTTTCGTTTAAGAAAAATAGAAACAAAATTATTCTGGATAAAGGCTTTTTTTCCAAAATACCTTTTCCTTGGAATAATCTCATCAAAACAAAATATGATAAGATTAGATTAGACGGATTAACGGGAACCGATCCTAATCTATCTCATTCTACAGGTTTCCTAAAAAAAACCTGTATGCATACATTAAAAGAAGTTTGTCAAAATTCAAAGGCAAACAAACAAATGAAAAAACAAATTATGTCATCTCAACTTAGAACTTCTTGTTGTCCTAAGTATGATGAAGTTGTATAACATTTTTATACACAAACTTAGAACTTCTTGCTTCCAATTTGATGAACCTGTATTGAGCTGTTGAGATTAGAATATACTATAACAGGAAGAAAGCAGAACACAACTCAAATGGGAATGGTATTGTGCAGAATTAGCTTTCGAATGTGAGTAGAGAGGGCATTGGGAAGGAAGCTAGGGAGCTGTGTGTGCAAGTTATATATATATTTTTTTTTACGACAAGCTGCGGGATGTGTCCCTCCACGTTCCATTAAAGAGAGAATAATAGAACAGAAGCATTCCGGATCCACGAAAGTAGTGGGCCGATAATAAGCTTACAAAGCAAAAGTCCTAAAAAGTACTAAAAAGGAAAGTAGCAGAACAAAATAGAAATACAATGATCCTGCAAGAGTGGTATTTCATGGTCAGTCCATCCGTCCTTACGCTTCTGATAGAGATCCCTACTCCTCATCTAGCTGAGTGTCATTTCCCGAAGAGCCACTTGATAAGTGAAGTCTCTCCTCATCTGAAAGAACACCTGTCCAAATAATGAAATCATGAACAGTAAGTCTCACACAGTACTCAATAGAATGATACTTCTCATTAAATAATCTATTATTTCGTTCTCTCCACATATTCCAGCAAAATGCCGCAATAGCACTTCGAAGCCTATGACTATCATTTTTCCCCTATCAAGGTTCCTCCAGATAGTTTCATCTAGAGCAGTTCCGATGTTCAAGTCTAATGCCTTGGCGCACGCCTCCCATGAACTTTTAGCGAACGAACAGTTACATACAATGTGTTCGCTTGATTCCTCATCTCTCTTGCATAAGAGACAGATGTTGGGGCCAATCCAGTCTCTTTTTTGTAATTTTGACCAGGTCAGGAGAGCATGTTTACAGATTAGCCAAAAAAAAAGTCTGACCTTCTGAGGGCACTTAGCTCTCCAAATCGACACAGTCTGACCTTCTGTGTGCAAGTTATATTGCGGGAATTCGGAACAATTTAATCATATAACGGAATGCAATATACTACAATATATTTTATAAATTATATAATATATATTCTTGTTGGTTGGCTGTTATATATTATCTGAATGTGTGCGACTTCATGCATTTAAAATAACTGCTGGCTCTGGCCGTTGATGGGTTCATTTAGAAAGAGTGCGTGCAGACTGCAGAGCAGGAAAGGGAAAGGTAGCTAGAAGAAGACGCGGGGAAAGCGACGTGTGATTCTCAAGTGAAGACCTGAAACTTTTTTATTCTCCCACCTGATTTTTCATATGTAGGCCTGACCTAAACATAATAATAATCATCATCTCTTGAGGAACATTGCATTGGTCAGTTAATAAATACTATTCCATGAACAAATGCTCCACATCAGTGGTGGATAATGATCATTTGATTCGATGAAGAGGAGAAACCTAGATTTATATCAAGAAAAATATAAAAATTGAATATAGGAACGCATACATATAACTCAAGAGTGTCAACATTTGGATTTCATGGGAAGAATTGAAAATGAGTTTGATGGCAGGCAGGCTAGAGACATTAATTCTTCGTTACCAGTAGCTAACCACTACCAAACGTATATATAATGTGCATATGCATGCATGATCATAAAAATGCAAATGTATAATGTGGCAGTACCGGCGGATGACTACTTCTTTTCTGTTATTTTATTTCATATTCACATATCTTCTATCAATTAAGATGAATAATTAGTTTGCTTTATGAGGACAACCAAGACATAAATTTGAGAATATAGTGTTCTGTACGGGCTTTAGGGAAGGGTCCTACACATATATTTTTGAGAAAGTGAAGTCGGTTGAACTTTTCGTGCACTTTTTACAGTAGTATATTTTATAAGGTTAATTACACTCAGACTCTATATAGTATGAGAGATTTATAACTTTATCACTCCTAAAGTTTAAAACTCTCACTTAGATCTTCTGAACTATAGAAAAAAACTGACAGAGAAATTCAGACAAAGATATATTTTTTGCAGTTCAGAGGGTCCAAATGAGAGTTTAAAACTTTAGGGGTGATAAGTTATATACTCTCATAGTATAAGAGATCTGAGTGTAATTAACCCATTATATTGTCAATCAAACTCAGTTGCATGTTCGCACAATTGGTGTGGCAACTATTATTGCTGTTGTTTGTTTTGTTCTTGAGATTTCTAGAAGTAGTTGGATGGGCTGGAAATGGGCAAGGGATGGATTCACATATGAGGACAAGGAAGGATGGGCACCAAGCATTGCGAGTAAAGACACCCTTCCAACTGGCTATATATTGGTGGATCCCTTCCTTTTCCTGCTACTTCTCACAAGCATCCACTTTCTAATAATACGACTTGCCTGGTATGTATTTTTTTTTTTTTTTTTGACCAAATCGGCGGTTGGAAGCCCTCCGCATTCTATTAGTAAGCAAATAATAGAACTACAAAAAAGAAATTCGGGGTTCCTATGTCGGTAAACCCCTAATACAAAAATAAAACAACAAGTTTGTCCAAGCAAAGAGTATATAAAACATCTCTTTTCTACAACAGCAATAAAATAAAAAGATTACCTATGAGTCGTTTAGCTCCTCCAAGTAGAGAACTGTCTCCTCTCATGTCTCCTCCAAATAGAGAACTGTCTCTTCTCCTCAAATCTGATTCAGCGAAGGCTTATGATCTCCGGAATCCTCCTCTGATGTTCTTCTTGAAATCTGTACACGATCCTCATCTAAGGGTATATCTGTCCAAAAAATAATATCGTGAATATGTTAAGTTAGTTCATATATGAGTATAGTCCCATATCGGATAGGACAAATAAAGTTTATAGATTTAAATACAAAGTTGGAGCATTAACCTAATGGCTTAAGTTAGACCCGACATTCTCCCCAACAATTGGTATCAGAGTTCAGATTCGGACCAAGTTATCGTCGGGTCAATGGACCAGGTTATGATCTAAGGGGGAGTGAATCCGATGTATGAAATCCAGATTGGTCGAGTTAACTTTGGGTTTGATTTTCCACGTGTCGGCTCTCCACGTGGACGGTTGCGAAAGTTAAGTTGGTCGGGTTAACTTTTGATTTGGTTTCCTACATGTCTGCCTCCATATGGATGATTACCAAAGTTAAGTTGGTATACTCATAATACTGGGGAGATTGTTAAATTAGTTCATATGTGAGTATAGTCTCATATCGGATAGGACAAAAAAAGTCTATGGGTTTAAATAAAAAGTTGGGGTTTTAACCTAATAGCTTAAGTTTGTGGGTCAAACTGGTTTTTAGTTTTGTATTTAGGTCCATCATGCTCCCCGTTGGACCCGGCATTCTCCCCAATAGAATAATCATCCGTGAATATGAATGCAAAGACCGTACAGTAGAATTAAAAATTCTATTATTTTTTTCCTCCATATATTCCAGCATAAAGCTGCAGTTAGGGTCCTAGCCATCTGTGACACAATGCCACTGGTTCCTAATTTGTTCTCTAAATTGATGCAGATACCTAAATTGAGATTTACCCCCAATAACTTTTGCACAATATATCCAGAGCTTGTTAGCAAATTGGCAATTCAACAATAGGTGATTTGTGAAATCTCCATCCCTATTGCAAAGCATGCAAATGTTCGGACCTATCCACCCTCTTTTTTGTAGAGCTGGCCACGTAAGTAAAACTTTTTTAATGGCCAGCCAGAGAAGCACCCTAACTTTAGGCGGGCAGGCAGTCTTCCAAATTCACGATGTATCATTTGAAAACACACTGTTGTCAATAAAATGATTATATGTAGACTTAACAGAAAAAACTCCATCCTTGCTCCATCTCCACTGAGGTTGGTCCTCTAGCAGGTGGGCTGGTCTATTGTCTCTCAGTAGTATTTTTAATCCATGAAGTTGTGTCTTCTCTTGGACCGACATAGGAGGTCTTAGGTTTAAACTCCATCGCGATCTGCCCCAATAAATGCTAACTTTAGTGTCCTTTTCCCGGGAAAGTTGGAACGCTCTAGGGAACATAATTTTTAGAGGTACTTATCAGCACCATCTATTATGCCAAAATGCAATATTGTGACTATTACCCAATTTAAACTCCAAGCTCGGCCATATGATGTATATGGACATTGTAATGCTCTTCTAGAAACTAGATTTGTTGCACGATTTTCTATAATCAGAATTCCATGTACAACATCTAGGGTGATATTTCGTGGATGCAAGTTTTTGGAACGAGCCTGGAGGGCGTGATACCAAATGCCACCACCACTTTGCCATGAGTGACAAATTGAAGGTTCTTAGATCAAGTATTTCAAGTCTTCCAGTTTCATTGGCCTACAAATTTGTCCCCATGAGATCAGGTGATATTTATTAGTGTTGTTCACCCCATTCCACAAAAAGTTCGTCCTAATACGATCAATTTTGTTTCTAACCCAACATGACAATAGAAAGAAAGACACATAGTACAAAGATAGTGTAAATAAGACAAAGTTTAGTAGAGCCACCTTTCCTCCCAAAGAAAGTAGATTACTTTTCCAACCTTCCAATCTCTTCTCAAATGTATCAAGAAGGGCATTCTAGTCCTGTCTGAATAATTTGCCTAGTTTGATAGAATGTCCAAGTATTTAATTGGGAATTATGCCACTTTACCCCTAAAAATTTCTAGAATCAAGCAAATGGAGAGGTCCTTGGGTCCCAAGCTAAACCTGATATGTATTAGTATTTATTTGAAACCAATAGATAAGATGATAGATGATGAATGCCCACCTCACTGTCCTTTTATTTTTTTCTTTTTCCTCATAGATAAATGATGAATGCCCACCTCACTGTCCTTTTGTTTTTTTGTTTTTCCTTATAGATAAATGATGAATGCCCACCTCACTGTCCATATGTTTTTTTCTTTTTCCTTCCATCTTTTTCCTTCCCTCATGAGTCAAGTAGGTAGCTCATCTAAGCAAACGTGTTAAATTGTCTTGAACGGTCGGGACCACAATTAATTCTTCATAAGCTTGACTTTTCTCAGTTTATCTATCTAGGACAAGTTAGAGAAATGAAAGAAAGACCGAAAAAAACATGTATGGAGGTGATACGAAAAGATATAGATTCTAGATGTTTAAATGAGGAGATATTAATTGATAGAAATGAATGGAAAATGACTATCAATGTGATCGATTCGGCGTGATTATTTTTTTATTCATATAACCTACCCAAGTACTTGGGATAAAAGGTTTAGTTATTGTTACTATCGTAAGCTTGACTTTTTGTCCTCAATCAAAGTACAGAATTCAACTTGTATTTTATTTATTAATTTTTTATGGAGCAGACAATCCAATGGGGTCATCACAAAATTCAACTTGTATAAGGATGAAAGTGTGTATCTTAAGAGCCACTGCCAAAAAACATGAAAGACTAATTCTAAAACTTCTTCTTATGACAAATTAATTCTAAAATTGTTATGAGCGAGCAGTTATTCAGATTGAATTTTGGACCAAATAAAATACTCAAATATTTGCTGACCAAGATGAGTAAATATAAACTTCCTTCCTTCTTATGCTCATAACCATGCATGCACACAATCATTCTGTTCGGAAAGAAAGCATGCAAGTCAGAGAATTAATGGACCAAGGTAACAAATAAATGATTTCAGGTACAATAGATGGAATGAGCTCATATCCTCCATCAATGGCGATCGATGATTTAATGCTACATCTAGCTAGGAGCCTATTCAGGTCTTATTTACTCTCACGTCCCTCCCTAAACTCTCATTAATCAATCAAATTGTCAGAAGAAGACGCTAGCTAATTACAACTTTTCTCCGGAGTGGTATTTTCCCTCGCTGCAGCCGTCGGCTTCTTCTGTTAGACTATATAGCAGCTTCCCCGATGGCAATCTCTATACCGATTACCTAGCGGCCGGATATATAGTTCAACAACTTATTCTTCGAGCCATGTGATCAATTCTAAAGTTGAAGAAGTTGACTCAGTTGGCTCTGGAATTTTCTTTGAGAATTGGAAAAGCAATCTATAGATAGCGTCATGGACAAAGGGTTTTGGCGGTTGGGGAGATTTCAAGTAAAGGAGAAATAGATAGATGTCATGGGCGCATAGCATTTCCGGGTTGGTTGGTGGCTAATTAGTTAGCTGGGCAAACACCAAGTCTGAAGCCAGCCAGCCTGCTGTTCGCATATATGTTACGTAAATCAAATCCAAGCAATTGCAATGCAATACAGAATTCAACCATATTCCTTCACCGTCCCTCGATGCCTTCCCTAGCTCCCTGTTGCATGCTTTTATATCTTTGGAAGCTCTCCTCCCAATTTGTCTCCTGTCTCATCCTCTTCCCTTCTGAATTTCAAAAAAATTCAACTGCAAATCAAATTTGCTCTAATTTAAGAAATGATTCATTTTCTTGTATATGTCTTCCCTTCTGAATATACTTCGATCCGGTGCAAATTGCATTTACACCACATCTTCCTTACTCGCTTCATAGAGAACTTGTAACTTGGTTAGCATTCCAATGTCAAGATCACTGTAAACTAACTAAGATGGACTGGAAGCATAACAATATTGGCATCAAAGCAATCACAACAGTGGAGTCAACAAAGACGCGACAACCAATGAGCTAAGGTCTATCCTAAATGAAATAACGTCATCCGGGACAACCAATGATCAACTCATATGGAGATGGAATAAGAATGGAGTATTCTCAGTAAAATCACCATTTGATGAATTGTGGAGTCAATACTAAGGATACAAGTTGGATATGGAATGCAAAATGCCTACTGAAAGTCAAGATATTTCTCTGGCTAGCCTATACGAATGCACTCCTCACATGGCTAGTACTATAAAGACGCGATTGGTCATGCCCAAATTTCTGTGTCCTGTGTAGCGCAGCTGGAGAGTCTACCAACCATTTACTACTAAACTGTAACTTCGCTTATCATCTTTGGATTTGCTGTGTGAGAACTCTTGGGATCAACCCAAACATGGAGGAGGAAAATTGCATAGGGAGTAGACTATGTTTAAATAGCCATCCATCAAAGCGGGTCAGAACTCTAACTGCAGCTTTGTGTTGGAATGTTTGGTTGGAAATAGCTAATTCTGACAGCGGGACTATGTTTAATTCTACTGCTTGCTCCTTACATACCTGCATCCGTTTAGCTATGCACGACTTTTCTCTTTGGACAGGTATACCTTCCGATGAAGAGCGAATACATATCTGAGGGGGATTCTCTATGGATGACCTGGATTCTCCTGGCCACACATGATCCACACCATTCAACCTACAACATGGAGAAAAATCCACTCTGCGGCATTCCGAGAAGAATTCTTGACAGGACATGTTCTTGCTTCTATGTATCTTTTCTTTTTGTTTTTTTTTTTTTTTGTTTTTTTTTTTTTTTGCAACTAATGTATTATGAAAATCACTCATACGAGTGATCGAATTCTGTTACTCTTTCTATGGTTCTATTATTCCCTTACTAATAGAATGCGGAGGGTTTCCACCCACCGTTTTATTTCAAAAAAAAAAGCAATCACAACAAAATGCAAGCAGTATAATTTTTCATATTCCCAATCAACCTCGTGGGACTTCGGAAAGCATTCTTACCGCAAAATATGGATCCAGGTGAGGTTTTTGGAGAGGAAAGTCTCGCAGCCCCGTCAAAGTTTTGAAATGGAGGTTTCGTGTCTAAAAGCATTTCCTGACTTGATTTATCCTGTAAGTTAGGTAGGAGACGGAATATCCTTCGGGAACAATTTATGATGTGTGATCCAACCAGCAAAAAAAATGTAATTGTTCGGGACATTGGCAATAGCCTAATTGGCAGTTGGCTCGCTCTAGGAGTCGTGTGCACATAGATGTTAGGAACCAAAATAATGCTATATACAACTTTCTGAGCGAAGTCTCGTTAGAATTTCATAACTTGGATATTTCAATCATAGTGAAGGGATACGAGTAGAAAATTTTTCATTAGGCATGTACGCTACTGCGACTTCCGATACAGGCCAACTTTCTCAATAAATATATCTAGAAAGAGAGGAGTAAAATGATATTGAGAGATGTTTCATATTTATATCAATGAATGTCCGAAGACAAGGTATTAATTAATATTTTATATTCGAAATATATTTAAAAATTTTATACACTATATCTTGACATTTGACAAACTTCACTCTCTCTCCTCATCTCCACAACATCCCATTATAAATGCTCACAAATGCCGAAGACCAGTTCAGATCGTGATGGAGATATATGGATCGGCTGGAGCATCAAAAAATTGGTCTCCTCAGTTGATAACTACATTGTTTGGGCGTATAGCAAGTGCTATATAATGATTCTATATTGTAATATGTAACTTCACTCTTGTACCTTGTATTTTGTATTTTGTGCTTACTACTACGTACTATGTAACTGTTCTATTAAGTTAAATTGCTGGAACATGGAGGGCACCAGCCCACCGTCTTTAATAAATAAATAAATAAATGTCCGAACACAAGATATTAAGTAATATTTTACATCCGAGACAAAGTTTTATACACTGTAAAGCTCTCCACAACATCCCATAATGAATGTCCTAAGGCAAGATATTAAGTATATTTATCGGCCTCCGGTTGTTGAAAAGGTTTCCTTGTAGATAGGAACAAGATCTGATTTTCTTGTAAATCGAATCGAAATCTCTTTGATGAGATATTCGAATCTTCTCTTGATTTGATTTGCTCCAGATTCATTGAATCAGGTTCTGTTTCTGCACCCAAAATTAATTAAACTCAGATTAGAATTTGATTAGAATTTATAAAATTTCCAAACTCTAGCAAAATTAATTTAGAATTCTTCATCCAAAAATCAATTTAAATTTGACTAGAATTTGTAGAAATATCAAACTCTAATGAAATTAATTTAAAGTTCTTCATCCAAAAATCAATTTGAGCTTGATTAGAATTTGTACAAATATCAAACTCTAATGAAATTAATTTAAAGTTCTTCATTCAAAAATCAATTTAAGCTTGATTAGAATTTGTAGAATTATCAAACTCTAATTAAATTTGGACAGTATTAGAAATTGCAAATTAACTAGAGACGGGGCCAAAATATTTTACGTGCACGAGGTGGGGCTCACTGTGCGAAACGGGAGGCCGAATAGGGTGAACGAGCAACCGAGGCAGCCGTCGCCAGCCTCGCGGGCACAAGGCTGGCCTGGTGTGCATGCTCACTGCTGCAAGAATGCACAGCAAGAGCCTCTATCCCAAATATTTGTGTTTGGTTAACTACCATTAGCATAATAAACCATTCAAAAAACTATCCATTAAGTGTCACTTATAGTTTAGGTAGATGGAAGTATACAGGAACCAAGATTTATAGTCCAAATAAAATGTGGTCAAACGAAGCTTTCCTTCTTAACTCATTTTGTTTGCTTGCTTTTGAAATGCTTTATCTGTATATTTTTTCAAACAACTGAATGATTTTTTTACAGTTACTTTTTGCTGTCGAAATTAAATGAACGAATTTTGTGCAAGCTGCTGCACGATGCACAACAACAGTAGCTGTTGTTATGCATCTTGTAGCAGCAGCAACTGCAAGATGCACAGCAGCTTGCTACAACTGTTGTTGTGCATCTTGAAGTTGTTGCTGCTGCAAGCATGCATAGCAGCTGCTGCTATGCCTGCTGGGTATGCTTGTAGCGGCGGCAGCAGCTGCTGCTGTGCTGCTTGCAACAGCAACAGCTGCTGCAAAACAACCCTGTACAAAAAAATGGGGATCACATATAATTTGTAGCAATAAAACAATTCTGATATTCAATATAAATTATGTCACACAAAAACTCCAACACAAAAAAAATGTAACAGCATACTTAACACAACTTAGTGTATCACATACATATATAACACAAGCATGTAATTTTGGATTAAACACAACAAGATTGTATCAACCTATAACCAAATGAGCATATATCCAAAAATCAACACAGTGTTCCAATACTCATCAATTACAAAATTGGCTCCCAAATGGTAAACCCATTAGTTACAAAGTCTTTACAATACTTTACACCAGAATTTTATCGCAATCACATTTGTTGAGCTGCCACAGACTCCTCCTTTGCTTCTTCTATGCACGAAAAGATTAGGCTGCCACATACAATGCAGTACTTGTAAGTTTTGATATTATGATATATAATACAGTTGGTTTTTAGATTGTTTATGAGCATTGTTACAAAAAGATGTTACAAAAAGAATGAAGTACCTTTCCTTGTTGCAGTGGTTGCACCTATCTTGAATTGTTTTTTTGTTGGTAATCTACCGGCGTGATCTCTCTCTGCAATGACATGTAGTCAACGTAATGAGTATATATGATAAATGATCTATTTGTGGGTTATGGAAAGAAAATAACAAATGATTTGAAAACACTTATACGATTGATGATGATAACTCACGAGCCGTCCCACTCCTCTTGATCGCCATCCCTCAAGCCTTACCTCTGCTCTCGCCGCTCCTCTTGACCGCCGGCAATGATGATTACTCAAGAGCCGCCGATGATAATGGTCGATTCCTTAAGAGCCCTGATGATGATGGTCGTCCCTATGCTCTCGTCGATTCTTCAGAAAACCCTAATCCGCCAACGAATATGGTGATGATGGCCTCAGCATTCCTCTCGCTTCCGATCCCTCTGTTGACCTCGGCATTCCTCTCACCTCCGAAAACCCTATTATGCTCTCGGCTCCGATCCCTCCGTTCACCTCAGCATTCCTCTCGCCTTGATTTCACCGATGATGATGGTTGTCCCTCTACTCTCGCTTTGATTTCGCTGAGCATTCCTCTCGCCTTGATTTCACCGATGATGATAGGCTCGCCTTGATTTCACCGATGATGATGGTTGTCCCTCTACTCTCGCTTTGATTTCGCTGAGATCAACTTGTTGATAGATTTCTCTCGATTGTGAAAAAACAAAAGAAGCGAAATAGTATTCCGCCCGACCCTTTCTCGATCTGATCTCTGTTTGATCATTGATAGCCCGACCCTTTCTCGATCTGATCTCTGTTTGATCATTGATAACGTTAAACAAATGGAGTTTACTCTCCAAGGGGTTCAAGTGAATGGACAAATAACCTGAAAATTAAAACAGAGAGAAATTAGTAAAAGGGGAAAACTAAAAGAGAAAAGGGGCGTTCCGAGAATCGAACTCGGGACCTCTCGCACCCGAAGCGAGAATCATACCACTAGACCAAACGCCCAATACGCTTGAAACAATTTTTAATTTATAAGAACTCAGATCACTTATCTTCCATAAATAAAGATTGGTTCAACCCTATGAAGTATCAAACCTAAAGAAGCCAACCGCCATGGGTATGGCTGTGGCTATGGGCGTGGGCGGCTCCTCCTCTTCCTCCGTGGTTTCTGCCGCGGCCACCATTGCTTGTCTCTTCCCTCTCGCTCCTCCTCGATTTCCAATTTCAATTTCTTCTCTAAATCTAGGATTAGGGCGACCACTTGCTTTTCAGCAGCAGCAGCTACTTTTGATTCAAAATAATAATAATAGTAATAGCAAAAATTCCCCTTTTCCTCCTCCTCCTCCTCTGATTTTGAGGACAAAATCAACAACAACTGTCTTGTCCACCACCTTTCCTTGTACTTCTCGTTCTCGTCTCTTCAGCTCCTCTCCTACTGCTGCTCCTCTCCACTTGAAACATCAACGACTCCAAATTGATGATGATGATGATGATGATGATGATGAATTCCAAAGGGAAGTGGGGGACGATGCGCAAGAAGCAGCACCTTGTGAGCCCAATGTCAGAGCCATAATCGAAGAAGAAGAAGAAGATAAACCAGTAGTAACTTCCCATGAGAAAGAGGAGGTTGAGGAAAATGAGAAGGAGATGTCAAGAAGAATCCCAAGTCCTCCTCCTCCTCCTCCACCAAAATTGAGTCTGAGCGTTAAAGAGCGGAAAGAGCTGGCCTCTTTTGCCCACAGCCTGGGGAAGAAGCTCAAATCCCAGCAGGTGGGCAAATCTGGCGTCACCCCTTCCGTTGCCACCTCCTTCCTCGAGACCCTCGAGGCCAATGAGCTCTTAAAGGTATGCGTATATGTTGTTATCTTCACTTTGCTTACTTATTATTACTGTAGACGGCCTGCGTTCTTTTGGTCGTTTAAACAAACAAACAAACAGCTAATAGGCTCCATACTCTTTTAGGCCTTCTTGTTTGTTGGCTATCATGATGCACTTACTTTCTTCTTATCAAATAAGCCTCTTAATACCATACTCATGCTACTGCTACTAATACATCACCGTCAACACCTCGGTACGCCAGTTATTTGCCTTCCTAATTGATTCATTAAGGCTACTACAAGTATCTATAGTAAGCATTTTGAAAAGAGAACTTTTGAATATTTAAATTTCTTGACTAGACGCTCAATAAACTGGATTAGTTAAAGCTAGCCCAAATCTGACCAATTCTGCTGCATTATGTACTGGTACACATTCCTTATTTCTATAGGAACCATTATAGTATCACGTTTCTGTAGGAACCATTATAGTATCACATGGGATCTTCTTCTTTGTTTTTTTAGCCTAAACTTTGGGCTGAAGTTCCTGCATTCCATTAATTGGTGATTGATAAAACAAACTAGTAATAGGGCATACTGACAATATGTCGTCTAATCAAATTATCCTCACAACAACCCTACCTTGAATATTCATAAAGTTGATATGTTTAGCCCGAAAGCGAACATTAGCAAACTTATGAAAGAAGGCTGTGTTCAAATCCCCCTCTATAAGTCAGCCCGAAAGTGAACATTAGCAAACTCATGAAAGAAGGCTGTGTTCAAATCCCCCTCTATAAGTCATGTTTCACGAGATCTCTATTTCCATATAACCTCCACTCTATGGTAAATCTCCTAAATTTCGTCCTGTTTGGTTCTTAAGTAGGTTAGTAATGGACGCGTCAACAGAACAATTTTTGGCCCTTCTTTTACAAAATTTTGAATTAGAAAAAATGAAAAGTTCATTTTTAATTCAAAATTTTGTATAGGTCGGGCAAAATATTGACCCATAGATGCATCCATTGTCATCCATATTCTCAAGATAGACTATCTATCCAATGTCAAAGAACTGTCTCTTCTTGAAGTTCCAGCTCCCGGATACCAGACGTAGTTTCTCTTTTTGCCTCAACCTTGCGAAAGCATCGTTTCTCTCATTTGCTTATGATTTTCCTTAACCTTTTCAACTCATGCATGATTTTTGCAGCTGCATCAACCGACCTCATCGGAAGTTTCCAGTTTATCACTAATTATCACATGCACTTCCTCTTGTCTCAGCCGCATACTTTCGAACTAGAAATGTTTCTTTCTATATCGAACTCTAGTCCGCATAGATAAACACAGGGGAACATGGTCAGATGTCGGTCTCAAGACAGTTTGTGTAAAGGCCAAAGGGAATCTTGATTCCCAGTCTGATGGCACAAGAATCAAGTCAAGCTTAGCTAGACATGCTACATCCCTCATTTTCTTCTTGCTTTATACTTATTGTACTCTTAATGTAGAGAGCTGACTGAAATCTATACAGAAGTATAATCTATAAAAAAAATTCTAATTTGCTTGAGAACAAAGTTGTTTGGATTCCTTTGTTTGTCTTCTAAACAGTTTAGCTTCTGATTTGAATTAGAGGATCGTTTCTTGTTTTGGTTCAATGGATTGTGGCTATCACATTGAAAGATACAAGCATTCCAGTTGTCCTGGCTGGCTATAAACTGGTAAATACTTGAACATCCTGCGTACAGCCAACATTTATTTAAATTACTGTCTATTATATAGCTTGGATAAATTCTGGTTTTTCCAATTTCATTCCTTGGGATTGATAGCATGACTTCTTGAAGTTTCACATGTAGCAGGCATGCATTGAGGCTGCCTCTAATTTCTGATTCTTTTTTAAATGGAGTATTCATCCCAACGGTTTTCGCATATTGAAAGTTGAAATGCATTTTTGGATCTGTGCATCAGCTTGATGGATCTCAACACATTAACTGTTGAGTTACGTATTCCATGTTCGTATTGAAACTTTGTCCGAAGGAATATTTATACATATTGGTGGTGAAACCCACCCGGGGGATTTCGCACATCTTTTAACCTGTGCCTGCATTGCCTTCTGCAGCTTAAAATTCATGGAAGCTGCCCGGGGCAGATCTTTAACGTAATAAAACAACTTGAGGAGGCAACTGGGTCCATAGCTGTCGATCAGATTGGCCGAACTGTAATTTTATACAGGCCTAGCCTAAGCAAGATGAAAAAGAGAGAGGCTGCAAGTTCCCGAAAGGCCAAAGAGCATCCTATGGCCTTCAAGATGCAGAAGAAAGCTCAAGCACCCAGGGTATCTAGTGTGGGGCACCATCAGCTCCATCATTCCTGAGATGTTTATGGAGGATCACTTTGCTTCTGCTTCTTACTGTGAACATAAAGCTCCTTGAGGTACATTTATGTTCAATTTGTTAGTCGTGCTGCTCGTGCATGCAATACCTAATGGGCGTCATTTTTGTGCTATTTATTATGGACATGATATAGTGACTAGTGAGGTAACAACATTATTGTTAATGTAAAATGAAGTTATACTTTTATCATGAAGTGTTTAGGTTCCATCTCTCGTATATCTTTTCTGCATGATGATAACTAGACCATCTGCTTCCTCAAATCTCAATTTCATATCAAGATTGTTCAATAACTTATAATATCATCATGGGTTCAAAATTAAAGTATTTTGATGAACTAAGAATGTATTTCACTTCTTTAAACCAATATTTTGACTAAGTTGAAAGGCTAGTTGGTACTGCTTGAAAAACTAGATAAACAGGGCAATGCAATGATAAAAATAAGCAATGGAAAAAAGAGAGATGAAGATTTGAAATTGACCTTTGCATGTTACTTGAACTAAACTATATATGCAATCACAATGAAATAGTCTCCACAAAAAATTATTGGTTAAAAGCAATGCTTATTGGCTGATACAGCTATGTGTGGTGTTTGAGGTACCTGATATGATATGCCGTGTAATATGTATATGATATTTGTTGATACTAATGATATTACTGACATAATAAGCTTGATATGCCAATTCTGATACCATAGGCCATTGCTCGATACTGTTTCCAATTCCGATATTTCAAAACTTGGTTAGAAGTATTCTATACATATTAATGTTATCTACAGACATCTCTAGCTGTGTGGTCCCATCCATTTGCTTTTTAATTATCAAATTATTGACATATATACATGCATAAAATTTGTACCATTACCCTTTAAAAGTGGGTATAGAAATCTTATGGTAAAAATTAGGGGAAATGACCACTTTTTAGACTCGTGATAATGTATTTGAGGCAATAAACCGGGTGGCATGCAAATGCCTTGTGCCTAAAGGGAGAACCATAGGCTTCATTTAGTTCCTATTGGGGGATAAGTAGCATTTCAGCATCAAAATATTTTATAGACAAGTCAGAGTGAAAAACAAGCTTTTGTCGCAGTTGGCTTTATACAACAACAATAACAACTAAGCCTTTTATCCTAAGTATTTGGGGTAGGCTATATGAACCAAAAAAAGAATTACGCCGGATCGATCACTTTGATATTCCTTCTCCATTCATTTCTATCAAGTAATATCTCCTTATTTAAACCTCTAGACTCCATATCTTTGCGTATCACCACTATCCATGTTTTCTTCGGTTTTCCCTTCGTTTTTTTAACTTGTCCTACGTTGATATACTCCCCTCTTCGAACTGGTGCACTTGTAGGCCTACGTTGCACATGACCAAACAATCGTAAGTGATTTTCTCTCATTGATGGGAGCTACACCTAATTTAGCACGAATATCTTCATTTTTTACTTTATCTCTCCTAGTCTTGCCGCACATCAAATGAACCATGCGCATCTCTGCTACACTTATCTTTTGTGAATGACGTTTCTTTATAGCCTAATATTCCGTGCCATATAATAAAGTTAGCCTAATAGCAGTCCTATAAAACTTTCCTTTCAATCTTAACGGAATGTTACGGTCGCATAAAACTCCCGTTGCCCTCCTCCATTTCAACCAGTCAGTTTGTATCTTATGGTTAATATCATTATCGATCTCTCCATCATTCTAAATAATATAACCCAAATATCTAAACTGACTGCTCATTTGTATCTCTTGCCTATCCAGTTTTACAGTATTATAGTTTATGGTCCGGCGTTTACTAAATTTACACTCCATATACTCTGTTTTAGATCTACTCAATTTAAAACCTCTAGATTCTAATGTATGCCTCCATAACTCTAACTTGGCATTTACTCCTTCTCTTGTTTCATCAACTAAGACAATATCATCAGCAAATAGCATACACCAAGGTATCTCATTCTGAATGGTTCTAGTAAGCTCATCCATCATTATAGCAAATAAGAATGGGCTCAATACAGATCCTTGATGTAATCCAATTGTGATAGAAAAATCACTTGTTAAACCACCACATATTCTGACATTGACCACTACTCTATCATACATGTCCTTAATTATGCTGATATACTTGATGGGAACTCTTTTTTTCATCAGTGTTCACCAAAGTATCTCTCGTGAAACTTTATCATAAGTTTTCTCTAAGTCAATAAATACTATATGCAAATCTCTATTTCTCTCTCGGAATCGCTCTATAAGTTGACGAAGTAAATGAATAGTTTCTGTCGTCGATCGCCCCGTCGCGGTTGGCTTTATATTGTATTCAAAATCTTAGTGCATAAAACCTCGGCTGATGTTTATGCATTATCAATTACTGTCACCCTCCACTATCTTATGCATTATTGCATGGTGAGCTTGGATGTATTAGCCTTGAGTCAAGAACTATGGACATAGGCATGTCAGAAACATTGTTAGATCCGCTTTGGTTCTTTTCTAATATGGAGGATGAATTCTGTGTTTGCACTTTCTGGGAGGCAAGCTTTCAATGTGCATGAGTAAGTTATATTGGCCTTCAGTACAACTTCTTTAAATGGATTGTAAAGCATAATTGTTAAATGCATTGAGTCAAAAGGAGGTGTGAGATCTTATGCATGCCCTTTAGTTAAACTGGTGATGCAGAGGCCTTGGTAGGAAGCTCCTCAAAGTATGCCAGCACTTCAGATAATTGAAGGTCACACTGTTCACTGTACTTGCTGTAAGTTGTAAATTTTAGCTGCTTGAATTAATCTTGAGGTAACTTGATAACAGGTAGATGATCAGTCTTATCTATCTAAAATTCGTAGGCATGCTAGACATCGAGTTTAGTTTTCAGGAAAGTAGAAGGGGTTAATCAACATCTGATCTGGTGTGGCCCCTTATATTTGGTTTTACTGAATTATTATTTAAGCGGATGCCCTGCCTTTTATCTTCTTCTTGGTAGAGGGTAGTGGTCCTTAATCAGCTCGTCCTTGATGGACATGCCATAATTTGCTACCTTGGAAGATATAAGACCCCACTTTCAGCCTGGGAGGTTCGGTGATGCATACTCACATCTTGGGCCTGTCTACAGACCTGGACAGTGGAACCCATCTCCCAACCATGATCGATAGGAGACCTGGGGTTTGTTTAACATTGTGATTTCTTGAAAATGAGTTTCTTATGTGTTGGAAATTTCTATACATGAGGGAGTATATATAAATGCAAGATAGTGCTTCTACTACTACTGGGAAAAGTTCCAACTTTGAGCTTTTGGCTTTTATCTCTGTAGGATGTATACTGGAAATTTTTAATGACCCACCGTCCTTTTCTTGCTTTGGCTTTTTTCTTAGTAGTTTGATTATTACATATTTTTGCAGCATTATCTGTTTGTATTTTCCAGTTGTACTTCAAGCTTGTATCGTTGCATGTAATCCTAATCGTTATATATAATTCAAACCCCCAAAACCATCATCCTAATCCTAAAATCTCCAATGAGAAACCCTACTCTATAATCAGAATCCAAGTTCTAAAAGCTAAGACCAAAGGTCCTAATTCTAATGTTAGTTGTAGTAGAAAATCTTAAATGCGAAGGCATAATTAATCAATCCTAGACTCCTAGTCTATAATTTATTTATTTACATTATTTATTTTTTTCCTATATTCTAGTCTTAGTCCATTGGTCTGTTAAGAATTAGGTTGTTTCCATCTCTCTCTGATCCATCATGACCATGGAAGAGGGTCCTGATATTTTTCCTTGTCTACGTCTGTATGTTACTAGTCTTTACTTTGCCTGACAAGGAATACACACACACCCCTGGTTTTAAGGGAATAAATATCCTAGGCTGGGATCTTCCACTTGAACATGGAAGAGAGAAATTTCTCCAAATATATTAGCAGTTTCTCCGAATATATTAGCAGCTTGTACTTGTAGTGAGCTTATGAGTTGTTTGTTCTGTGGCATCACATCAAGCAAGCAGTGCCGTTTGGAAAGTTGAGAGAACATGGTCGTTCGTTGATAACCGTCCAATCCTAAATTTAAAAAAAAAAAATTAATTTTTTTTCCTTTTCCAAATTGAACAAGTCATCTCGTTAGGTGTGCTTTTTTGGCCTTTCCTTTCCTTTAATATATGCATGTATGTAACGTAGAAGAGCTTCTTTCCAAACCATGTTCCAAATTCGTAGACGGTGTTTCCCTGAATTGAACAAGTGGTAGCAGCCGCTAGTTGTTTGGGTAAATGTTAACATCAGCCCTCACAGCAAGCTGGCAACGTGTTACTTGTTTTTTGTTCTTGTGTTCAACTTCACAGCTCCATCTGGCCGCACCTGTGCCTGTGCTCACAATCCCTGACCATCCCTGTTTGTACCTGAGTTGTAGTTCATTTTCACTATCTCTAATAATTTTTTTTAAAAAATTTCTTTTGGATTATGATCTCGACCCCCTAGGGTTCACTCATACCCAATTTCTTGGGTTTTAGTTTCGATTTGATCCTCCAACAAGTTAACATAAAATTAACGATTTTCAATAAATACAATATTTTGTATGCACTTGATAAAATGGTAAATAAACTCTAAAATTTATTAAATTTAATATGAAAGAAATTAAGCAGGCGGAGATAGTAATTATAAAGAAAAATTGAAGAAATATCATTGGATTTCATTGGATTATTATAATTTTGCCGCTAACTCACGTAATGTTTCCTGAACTGGCGGCTCATCTATAGTAATCTCATATATATATATATATATATATATATATATATATATATATATATATATATATATATATATATATATATATATATATTAGCAAACAAATTTTAAAGTACTGATAAGAGTATCATTGCCTTCCCTGTTCAGTACACAACAGCAACAGAATAATAGAAATGATGATGATGCCGCCTTCACATTTCTCATTTACGCCAACGGAGTGGCTGGCAGTATTTGTAAACCTAAAGCTCATCATCACGAATGCACTTCTTCATTAACAAAAGGAAGTTAAAAATAGTAGGTATATGTATAGTTAATTCATATAGTCTTAGTCTTAAGTATATAATATAATATACCTATTAGTGTTGACCTTTGGATTTCGTATCGTATGGGAACTGGTCCCAGGATGCACAACCTTTGAATTAATTGTATTAAGATTATTATTAAATTAAATTTAGATACTGGTAGCCTGATGTCTTTTTTTGACTCTGTCAAAATTATTCTATAAGTCAGATGGTCTGTCCCTACCTTGTATTGTAATTCTATATTTTATTATTATACTAAGCTTTAATGATCTAATCTTATTTCATCCGTTGGAAGTGAGTTTGTTGCGCATTCTTCATGCTGCAGATGTTCAACTACATCTTCCAAAAAAAAAAAATCTTATATACTAGTATAAAATGCTATAGTTTATCGTTCAAAAAATGCAAAAGAGAACACAATGTTGACGCGACAGGGCTAGAAATGTGGGATGTCAATTAGCAATGTGAGTGTGAAGGGAAGGACAGGTGGAGGTTGAGTTGAGCATCCATGAACGAATGAATGAATGAATTTCGAGTGGAATAGATCTACTTAGAATAGAATAGAGTCCTTTTCACGTCACATGAAGGTTGGAATTAAGTATTGATGGTAAATGACTTGAATGTTTATCTAAAAAATCTCGAGTTGAACCTCCTAATCAAGGACTTGCGATGGCTAGACTCTAATAATAATACAGCAAATTAACACCAAGCAAAACCCAGCATATGGGATTATTCAGCTTTTACAAGAAGGGAACAATCCGATCACAGTTGTTTGGCTTGGCCCACAAAAGCAGCTTACAGCTCTAGCCTCCGGTGTGGTGTGGTGTGGTGTGTTGTGTTGTGTAGACATGTCAATGTTAATGCAACTTATTGTGTTGTGTTATGTTATGCTGCGTAGACATGTTAATTACTGGGAGTTTACAAAGGAGCATAGGAAAAGTGATCTACTTTGTAGTATAATTTTGAAAATCTGAACAATTATAAAACAGGCTCACTGGAAAAAAAAAAAAAAAAGTGCTCCTTTAGAAACTCCCTGGGTGCAAGCACAGTAGATCACACCGCTGCACTACATTACATTACACCAAGGGCCTAGCGCCCACCAAACCAAAACTAAAATCCAACTAAACCTAAATTAAATGGGTTTTGTATTATATTAACAATTCACAACAAATAGCAATATGTTACACAGTTAGTTGAGTTGAGCTGAGCTGAGTGGGCACATCATATTCACGAGGGGTGGGTTAGGGTTTAGGTTTGGGTTTGGGTTGAGAGCACTAGACCTGACTAACGGGCCGGGCGGCCCGTTGGGCACGCCCGGCCCGGCACGTGCCGGGCACGTGCCCGACACGGCACGGCTCCGCCGGGCCGAGGCCGGGCGTGCCGGCGGCACGCCTAGGCCCGGCGTGCCGGGCCGTGCCTGGCACGTGCCAGGCACGGGCCGGCACGCCCAAAAATATATATATATATATTTTTTTAAATATGACCGTTGGGGTGTTTGGGGGGGTTTTGAATTTTTTTTTTTTTGCAAATAACACCCCAACGGCTATTTTTATAGTCGTTGGGGGGTTTCTTGCAAAAACAAATTGCAGATTTCTCCCCTAACGGTCAAAATAGCCGTGGGGGGGTTTGTAAAATTTTTTTACAAATTAAACATTTTCTTCATCAATAAATACCTCAATATCTCTTCTATTACCATTCATCATTCTTATGCACTAAATTCATTCTAAAAAATCTCCTAAAATCTTTATTTCTCAAGAAATCTCAAGCAAAAGAAGTAGCAAGTTTCAATCAAGTGATCAAGAAGTCTCAAGCAAGCAAGTCTCCCAAACAAGATCCAAGCAAGTTTTCTCATTGAAGCAAGGTTTTTTTCGCTATTTCGGTTTCCAGCTTCATCTCTCTAACTAGGTATTTATAATTTAAAGTTTTTTTGAGAATTTTAATTAGTTATTTTTGGGATTTTATTAAAATGGATCCACACTCGTCTGGCGCTTCTTGCTCTCAAGCCACGGGTTCTTTTACTCTCTTTTTAACTGATGAAAAATATCAAAATCTATGTCAACCCTTAGAACAACCTCCTCAAGTACCATTTTTTGTATCTCAGGAAGAAACAACTAATACAACCATACCCGAAACACAAACTATCGCATCTACTAGGGCTGTTAGATCAGACATATGGAAACATTTTGAAAAAATAACAAAAAACAATGTTAGGAAAACTAAGTGTAAACACTGTCATAAAATTTATTCGTTTCCTGTAGGTAGCGGAACGGGTCATCTTAAAAGACACGTAGAAAAAAATCACCCACCAAATGTACCACATCAAACACAAATAAGCACATTAGGTGGATCATTAGGTATACGTAAATATGATCCAATTAAAACAAGAGAAAATTTAGTAAGATTTATAATACATGACGAACAATCATTTACTTTTTCGGAAAATCGCAAATTTGAAAGATTTTGTAAATCATCATTTACTGACGAATTTAAAAAAGTCTCACGTTCAACATCTACATCTGATATGTTCAAACTATATAAAGAGCAGAGAGACACTTTAATAGCTATTTTTTCTTCTTTAATTTTTAGAGTTGCAATAACTGCAGATACTTGGGAAGCTAGAAATATGACTCATTATTTATGCATGACGGCACACTATATAGATCAAAAATGGTGCATACAGAAAAGAATAATAGGGTTTAGGGTATTTGAATTTCCTCACAATGCACAAAATTTATCACAAACCATGCTAAATGTATTTTCAGCTTTTGGAATAGACAATAAAATATTTACCATTTCTTTGGATAATGCTTCTGAAAATACGGCCGCAATTAGAATTCTTAAAAATTATACAAAACCAATTCTAGATGGAAAATTATTCCACGTTAGGTGTATTTGCCACATACTAAACTTATGCGTTCAAGATGGATTAAAAATAGTACATGATTCACTAATGAATTTTAGGTATACATTACTTTTTATTAAAAATAGTGGGCCAAGAAGACAAATATTTAAACAAATATGTAAAAATATGAAAATATCACCTAGAATTGTACCTATAGATGTTAGAACAACATGGAATTCTACATATAAAATGTTAAATATAGCTATTCAGTATAAAAATGTAATAAATACTTTTAATGAAATGAAGACACTAATGTATAGTTTAGATAATAATGAATTGCACCAGTTGCATTGCATTTCTAAGTTTTTAGGCAAATTTGAAGATGCATCTATAGTATTGTCAGGAAGTTATTACCCAACTACACACATTGCATTATATTATTTAACCGAAATTACTTCGGTTTTTAATGAATGTAGAAACCACTCTATACTTGAAAGTATTGTTCGACCTATGGAAATTAAATTTAATAAATATTTTAAAGATTTTTCATACTTAATATATTTTGCAACTGTTATGGATCCTCGTTGCAAGTTAGATGGACTTGAAATATTAATAGATTTATTTTATACAAATATGTCTTATGAAAATAATGTGAGGGATTTACTTAATGATATTAAAACATGTTTAGATATTATGTATAAAACTTATGAAGATATGTATGGTGTGCCAACACAAACTACAAAAGAACCATCTACTAGGGAAATTCGTAATCCAATAATATCATCTCTATTTAATAGAAAAAAGTCAAGACAAAGTAGTACATATTTTAATGAATTACATTATTATTTAGAGAGAGCTAGCTATGAAGATAACGCATCTCCTGAAAAGTATGAATTCTTTGATATTTTGGCATGGTGGAAATCACAGGAAAAAACATATCCCGTGCTTTCCAACATGGTCCGTGATCTACTAACTCCTCCAGTGTCTATTGTAGCATCGGAGTCTGCTTTTAGCGCAGGTGGTAGAGTGCTCACGTACTTGAGAACCTCAATGGCGTCGGACACATTGGAGATGTGTGTCTGCTTGAAGGATTGGTACGACGCAGAAGACAGGGAACAAGGCTTGACTAATGAAGAAGATGTACTAGAGATCTTAGGTTTACCGGAAGAAAATGAAGATTGATTAAAAGTATTTAAATTTGTAAGGATATTCATGTATTTTCAATTTTTTTTTTTAATTTTTAACTTATAAATCTCTTAGAAAATATATTAAGAACAAGTTGAGGGTGACGGTTAGGATCCTCTCCCCTCTCTTCGGACTTTGTATAATTTCTAAAGAGATTTATAGAGTAATTACATAAATGTAATGAGATTATATATAATATAACATTTGTTTTTATCATATGATATAACTTCCCCTTTTTTTTTTTTTTTTTTTTTAAAACCGGGCCGGCCCGCCTCGGCACGGGCCTGCCGTGCCGTGCCGGCTGGCCGAGGCGGGCCGGCCCCACGGGCCCGGACCGAGCCGGGCCAGGCCCGACCCATTAGTCAGGTTTAGAGAGCACAGTCACAAGAGCACTAACTAGTCTCGTTGAAGTGACCAACAAAAAAGACAAACCAAGAAAGAGTGGGATGAGAAGGAAGAGAGATGGGGGTGAGGGTGTGGGTGAGGGAGCAGCATGACTATGATTGTACCCTGCCCATGCTGCCTCTTTATTATTAGTACTACTCTCTCTGGCCTGGCGTCGCCAGTGGCTCCACTCACTCCCCTAATTAATATCCGCGAACCAAACCACCCCCCCCCCCCCCCCCCCCCCCCCCCCCCCCCTCTCTATCTCAATCATGTTCATCACCAGTGTGCGAGTCTAACAACAAGAAGAAAGCCGCACACCTCCCTATAAAAATCAAAATATATAACAAAAATTTTACTTAACCGTTGGGATTTTAGTTTCTGCCCGTTCCCTTTTCTTTCGGCTGTGGCCCCGTGCTAATAATCATTTGAATCAATATTCAAAATTAAAAAGAAGCAAAGATTCTGAAGTTGTTGGCTTGATGAGTTGCTTCTACATGCAATCATATCATATGGACATTGTAAAAGTTTCAAATTATGTATACAGTACTTGTATGCCATGTACAAAAATGGCATCTATCCAGGGCAGGGCCTGACTTGCTAGTGTGTGTGTGTTATACACGTAGTTGGAATCTGCAGGCCTGAATTGCATGCGAAAGGTGTCAAATAGCAACTAGAGGAGGGTCCAGGCACAATCGGTGACTCCGTTACTACAACAGAGTTTTAACCCCACCCCCCTCGTATCATATACTGAAGCATTAGCTAGTGGCAGTGGTTGCGTGGGATGAGTACTCTTCTGATAAAAGATATTTATGTAGAGGTTGCAAGTGGTTGGGATGATGGATGCATCACGATAATAGCGTGAGAGCAGATAAGATGCATATTGGAGAGAGTCGAGTCGTTTGAACTTTGCCATGCAAGTGAAGGGACGGCTGGGCAGGTGATCAGGAGTTCAAATGTTCAGTTGGGGTTTAGTTGGAGCTATCAGCTATATACAGGAGTGAGCAAAGTTATGTTAAAACCAAAATAATCGATCGAAACCAAGTAAGTAAAATCACACTAAGCCGAAAATAATTGGGTCGTTTTTCACTTTTAGACTTTAAAATCCGAACCACACCAAACAAACTGAATTATATATATATATATATATATATATATATATATATATATATATATATATATATATATACTATCAATCAAGATTTAAGAATAGACAACTCAATAAAATTCATTCCAGTATATTCGATCTATCATTCTAAACTATCTACAAACATGGCTTCATAAGAATTGGGTGTGAGGTACTAATGGTCAAGGGAAATTAAAAATTAATGAATTTTATGACAATTTTAATATGTTCATTTTGTTTGTACTTGATTTATGGTTAAATCAAATCTAAATTGCATAAAATTTTTATTTATAGATAGTTTATGAAAGATAGATAACATCTATCGGAATAGATTATTATTTATTTATTTATTTGGGGTTTGTCCATTTTTATAGTCTACATGGAACAACTCCTTAGAAAATGTGATAACTTTCTCTATATTTCTACTATTAGTGGTTGTTTGATTGGTTGGGAAAATGGGTTTGGAAAATTGCAACAAATGATGCAAAATGCCAGCAAAATCGTATAGCTCAGCACCAAATGGGGCATGATTCTTTTTTTGCTGCAATTTTGCAGCAAAGCAAAATTGGAGAAATACAGTTCCATCACCATTTTCCAACACATTTCCCCCAATCAATTCGACTCACTTCCTTTCAACCCATGAACATACATACATACATAAAGCCCAGATATAGGTAAATACAGACCTAGTGCTTCTAGAATAAATACTGCTGCCCTTAAAAGCTGACACGTGACCACAGCAGCTTGAGCAGAAGGGAAAAAACGAAAAAAAGCAGAAAGAAAGCAAAGAGGAGATATAGCTCCAAAGGAAAACCCATGACTGCCATGTGAAAGAAAAATCTCGAGACACCAATGCTACAACAGCAACTGCATGAGATTCAAAGCAAAGCAAAGCACAGCCCAGCCCAGAAGCAAAGCAAAGAATAAAATCTAATATAGGGGTCTCTCATATCAAAGTGACAATCTGCTCGCTGTCTATTTAATATTATAAGCATGGATATGCAGCAGCAGCAGTAAAAAAATAAAACCAAAAGTATTTGGGTGGACAGAAAATTACAAAAGTACAATTCTATCGAGTCTTTCCGTTGTTATGACTTATGAAATACCAACGATTGAACTAGAACTAACCCACCCCCCAACGGACCCCGACCGTCTCTTTCTTTTCCCTAAAAATTTCATCTTCCTAATTTCCTCCCTACCCTAACCACTACAAAAACAAATTTAGCTGACCCAATAACTAACCCATTCCGAACCGGACCGGACCGGACCTGGTCCGGATTAGAAAGAAGCCACCGGCACGGAGGAGGTAGGACACGAGAGGAGCGGCTGCTTCTTGTTCTCCTTGGACTCTTCTTCTTCCTTCTTGCGCCGCATCTCCATCACTCTACGGTGGCTGTTGGAGTGCACGTGGCTCATGAAGGTCGGGCTGCACGCCGGCCGGTACTCGGGGAGGAGGCGGCCCGACTTGTAGCGGACTCCACAAGCGTTGCAAAGAGTTTTTGCACCCTCGGGCCCCGTCCTCCACTGAGGGGTCTTGTTCACGCCGCAGTGGCTGCACTGCCGCTCTCCTCTACCGCCACTTCCACCACTCATGCGGTTACCATCTCGCAGCAGCAGCAGCACTGACTTGGGTTTCCTCCCTCTCTTCTTTGGCTTTGGCGTTGGCTTTTGCCACGTAAGGAAAAGGGACTTGCTTTTGCTACTGCTAGGAGGAGGAGGAGGATACCGAGGAAAAACCGACTCGGGAATTTCGTCAAGCAGTTGGTGGCCGCAAACGAATTGTTGTTGTTGTTGTTGTTGTTGTTTGGATGATGAGGATGAGGTGGAGAAGGAGGAGCAAGAGGAGGAGGAGGAGGTTGAGGAAGTGGTGGTGGAACAGGGTGCCGGTGAGGAGTCAATGAAGAGAAGTGGGGCCCCACTTCCCCAAGAGGAAGACGAGGAACAAGAAGGCGACCATGAGAGCGTCCTGGCACGCTTGCTCCGTTTGGCCTTTACAGGAACCATGACGACCGGGAGCACAGTAGGCTCAGAAGGAGGAAGAGGAAGAGGTTTATTAGGTTCTGGGGCCGAATATGTTGGGAACTCGGAGAGAGAGTCGTCCACGATTCGAGAAACCCATTCCAACTCTGCAGCATCCTGCGCCTACAAAACAACAACAAAAATAATAAGAACACCATTAAAACCAAAATATAAACTAAATAAATTTTCCATGGAACCAAAAAACTTTTTTATCTTTTTTTTTTTTTTTTTTTCTGGGTTGGGGGAGAAGAACAATCTTAAACATGTAAAGAGAGAGAGAGAGAGAGAGAGAGAATAAAAGAAAGAGATGAGGGTTTTGTTTCCGCTTACAGGGAGGATGAGTTCGGAAACAGGCGGGGGAAGGGCTTCAAATGAGACGCCAGAGTTGTGGTCTTCTTCTCCTCCTGGTTGCATCTGTTGATGTTTTCGATTTCTATTCTGATCCTCTTCTTCTTCTTCCTCTTCCTCTTCTTTCTTGTGGTGGTGGTGGTGGTGGTGATCATCTACAGTTGCAGTTTCAGTTTCGCTTTCTTCAAGTTCACCAAAGTCTAGCAGGTCATCCACCACAAAATCGTCACCCAGACCCAAGACGTTGCCTTTCTCCACAACCCAGCCCATGTCATCACAAGCACCAACACCGTGAAAACCACCGGCTCCGGCTTGGCCTTCGGACTGGCTTCCCCTACTGCCAAAGCAAAAGGAGACCGCCGCTGCTGCTGAAAACTCCATTCTTTTCTCTCTTTCAGCCTGTGAGACGAGATGAAAGCCTCAATAAATAACATTCACCGTGTTATTAAAACGGAAGAAACCAGTCTACATATATAAAAATTAAAAAGAAGAAGAAAACAGACAGCTTTTTCTTTTCCTCCTCTTTTTTTTTTTTTTTTTTTTTTTTGAGTTTCTATTTTTATCCTCTCAATCGATGGAAAAGAAAGAAAACAAAAATCTTTTTTTAAAAAAAAAATAATTTCTTTACTTGGGCTAGCAGGAGAAGGGTTTAAGGATGGTTTACTGTACCTGAGAGGAGCGAGAAAAATAGGAGGAGGAGGAAGAAGAGCGGAGGAGGTGGAGGAGGAGGAGGCGACTGGGATTGGGGTTGGAAATGGGATGGTGAGAAAAAAGAGGAGGTAGAAAGGAGAAGGAAGAGTGTCCGTCTGTCTGTCTGTCTGTCTGTGTATGGGTTTGGTTGTGAGGATGGTGGTGGTGGAGCATTGAAGAATTGAATTGAATTTGAGATTTTGAATCAACGGCTGCCAAAGTCCGTGGGCAGGGCAGGCGTAACAAATGCACTCTTCCCTTCCTTGGTGGTGGTTGGTTCTGCCCCCTTTCCCCCTACTCTCTTTCCATTTTCCCCCACTACTTTATTTTATTTTATTTTATTTATTTGTATTTACTATTCCCAATATTCTATTGTTAATGTCCTTAATTAATCTTAATTAAGTTTTCATTTATTTACCTTTCCCTCCCCGGGCCCCCGGGCCCCCTCCCTCGGTCCCTCTGTGCTGCTGCTCTGCTGTATTCTATTCCATGCAATGCACATCCCTCCCTCTCCATGTTTATTTTCTCATTGTAAAACCGTTTGAATTTTTTTTCACCACAACTTCAGCTGGAATGGTTCAAATTTTCATTGAGCATAATATATATATATATATATATATATATATATATATATATGAAGTCAGGCGTCTGTAAGTTGAAGGCCGCAACGGGATCCAGTAGAGGAAGTGAGAGCGAGAGAAAGGAGAGAGAAAATTAAAGAAAAATAAAAATAAGAGAAACTTATAAATATAACTTAGGAAAAGTTCTTATTTTTAAAGTTACTGGTAGTGTACTTAGAAATTGGGAATAATTAGAAAATTGATAAATGAAATTAGAATTCTCTTATATTATATATATATATATGATAAAAAGGTATGGTATTACTAATCTATCCTTTAGCTAGGGGTAGGAGCAATATTATAGTATATATGATTAATTACACTCAGACTCTTATAATATGGAGGGTGTATAACTTATCACTTCTAAAATTTAAAACTCTAACTTAAATCTCATAAACTATCTAAGTCATCGTGTTTTAATTACACTCAGACCTCCTGGTTCATGAGGTCTAAGTGAGAGGGGTGATAAGTTATACACTTTTCATACTGAGAGAGTTTGAGTGTAATTAATCTTATTATATAGGATTAATAATTATCAAATGGTCTATATTTTTTTTCATTTATTTTTAGGGTTGTTTGATTTCATGTTGAAGCTGGGAGATGAAATAAAAAGTTTTGTTTTGGTATAGTTTCGCAGCAAAAGCCCGTAAAATGCAGTGTTTGCTGCAAAACCAGAGCCAAAAAACTGCAGCATTTACTGTGGTTATTTTGGTCCCAGTAGTAAATATTGCGTTTTGCAGCCTTTTGTACTGCAAACAAACGTGCAACTTTTTTTCTATTTTCATTTTCCAACCACAGAAAAATACACCAAGACAAGCTTTTGATGTGGAGGGATTGGAGCACGGATTGAATGTATCTAGTCTCACGGTGACAATTAGTTTTACTATTAATAAGCAGAAAAAAAAAGTGAAAAATTTATAACTTTCTATCCTTCCTGTTACATGCACATACAAATCACACCGGCCACCACATGACTGGACTCTGGAATCGATGCGATTTATATTCCTTTGCCTTTGCCTTTGCCTTTGCCTACCAATTTCATTAGTTAATTACTGAAGTAGCTATTAATTTCTATTAAAGCATTAAATCTTCCTATAAAAGAAAAAGAAAGGAAAAAAAGAAAAAGAGGAGGTCTCCTATGCCATTTATTCTTATCTCCTATTATTAATAGGTGAAATAAAAAAAAATAAAATAGAATAAATACAGAGAGCATTAGCTTTGGATAGGATAGAAGAAGCGAGCACCAAAGAGTAACAGCTGACTTTCCGCAAATTCATTTCCTTTTCCTCTCTCTCTCTCTCTCTCTCTCTCTCTCTATTTTCTTTTTATTATTATTATTATTACTTCCTTAATTTTGAAGCCATTGTGTTGTGCCCAGACTGTCCGCAACTCGATCGGCACCAAAACTACCAACCATTTTACTGATTAATATTTATTTATAGCTATAAATAAAGAAGGCAATCAAAAATCGCTGGAGAGGAGTGGGGCTTTGAAGGAATGAATGAGTAATCCGGCTTTTTTCGTGGCTGGCTGCAGGGTCACCCGGCTGAGAGAGAAACTCAGCAGCAGAGCAACCAGCTACCAGATGAATACTAAATTTGCATTCGCACCCTTATAATAATATAAATTGTTTGGCAGCATCCATTTGAGGGTAAATTGGTAAAGTTGCACCAATAACCTTACTTTTAGCATAAGCATACTACTTATTACGAGTCTGATTTAATTAACTACTTAATTAATTAATTATGGTTTTATTCTTCAATCGTTTTTTTTTTTAAATAAATATTTTGAAACTCTTCCCTCTGCCTCTGCATCTGCATCCGCATCCGCATCCGCGTGGTACGACCTTGCCGTTGCAATCATATATATATATATATATATATATATATGATACACACAGGCATGTGTTTTTTTTTTTTTTTTTTTTTTTTTCCGACTGGCGACCTGACCCGCTCCTCGACTCGTCAAAATCATCAAGCTTGACCCATTGCCCGTGGAAATTTGGACTGGATGGGATGGTTGGCTGGTTGGGTCAAGGTAAAGTATCTAACGTATAGTAATTTACGAATATACCCATGCAGGAAAGGCCAAAGAATATGCTATTATTATCTTGTTAACAGTGTCCGTTCAGTTCCGCAAGCAGCAAGCGCCATTCGTACCGCTGTGGTCAGGACAGAAGCGGACCCAGTGACCCCCTTCGGGCGTGATTGCCGTGCAGGACACGGAAGTCATTTATGAATTGCTTGGGAGGGCAATAAGGTAAATAACTACGATGCATACTCCGCTAGGAAGCCAAAACAACAACGCTTGGCATCTTTTCTAACGCCTGCGACGGGGCTGGGTTTTACCGAGTAAAACTCAAAAACAAATTAATTATTTAAAACAAAAATAAAAAAAAAATGGAAACATTCAAATTTTGAAACGAGTGCCGGGATGGAGTGGGAGCATGCCGGCTGAGGGTGAGAAAGAGACAGAAAGAGAGAGAGAGAAGAGGCCGCGGGTGCCCGGGGGGGTAGCTTTCCACGTAGACGTAGGCGGCCAGCTGTGTACTTCCCGTCATTCTCACACGTGGCGACGCCTCATTCGCTGGATGTGCTACGAGTTACATGGCGGTGGGGTTGGAAATTTTAATCTCTCTTCTAAATGAAGGATTACTGTCTATAATTATTTGGGCCGGCATGAGAATCCCGATTACAACCCATTAATGATTTATTACTTTATGTTAATCTAACATTGTAGTTCGGGAAGCATAAGTTGTTGTCGTCGGCTTGTCGATAGGGTTAACTCTCTAAGACAATCTATTAGAATTATAACATTAAAAATACTAAATTATCCAATAGACGTATGTATATAAATTGCAGGATTAGGGGGACATTCATATACGCTGGGCATGTTATAATAATAATAATAATAATAACAATAATAATATAAATGAGATGGTGGGCAATAGTATAGCATAGTAATTATCACTTTGCAGTTGCTTATTTGATTGCTTGCACTCACTCTTGGCTGCTTTAACAGAAGATGAAGACCCCACGCTTTATGCATGGGCCACACCTTCCTTGCTCATCCCCTCTTGCACATGCATGTCGACGTATGCATGTCATGCATATGTATAGCATTCTGCATGTGATCAACCTCATGAACTTTAATATTTTCTAAATTACTCCACTTTTGAAATTAATATGCTCGTCCCATTAGTCGTTAAGTTTAATCACTACAAGAAAATGGATTTTTTGTGACAACAAAAATTGTCACTGAATGTCTTCAAGTTGTCACTGAAAATATTCAGTGACGAGTTCAGTGACGACTAAGTGTCGTCGCTTATGTGGGCATCACTGAAGGTTTTTGTGACGACTTTTAGTGTCCGTCACTGAAAATAGTTATCAGTGACAACTATGACTTGTTACAAAACATTAACTAGATTGTCACTATAAGTTTTTTTTTTGTGACAACTAATATCGTTACTAATACGTATTTGTGACAACAATAGTTGTCACTAAAAAGTTATTATATCGTCACTATTACGACTCTTCAGTGACGACTTAGTTTTCAGTGACATCGATGACTTGTTACAAAACACAAATTAGATTGTCACTATAACCCTTTTTTTGTGACAACTAATATCGTCACTAATACGTATTGGTGACAACAATAGTTGTCACTAAAAAGTTATTATATCGTCACTATTAAGACTCTTCAGTGACGACTTAGTTTTCAGTGACATCGATGACTTGTCACAAAACACTAACTAGATTGTCACTATAACATTTTTTTTGTGACAACTAATATCTTCACTAATTCGTATTGGTGACAACAATAGTTGTCACTAAAAAAAGTTCTTATATCGTCACTATTACGACGCTTCAGTGACACTATCAATTATCACAAATAAATTTATCAGTGACGATATTGTTACTGCATCTTCAAATAGCTAATACAAATATCTATTATAAATACAATATATATAGTCATTCATATACAATCATTCATATTTTCAAACACCATATTCACAGGAAATATTTTATAATTAGTTGATATATATATATATATCAATGACGTATAATAGAAAAATAAAATTCATCACATAAACATGCTAAAATATTCGTAAGAAAAACGATCCAGTCTTGCATAAATTGTAACTTGTTTTTGTTCGAAGCAAAGTATTAAATCCATATAAACACATAAAAATCAATTTTTTGATTGTGATACTGAACAAAAAAAAGAAGCCATTCTCTCTTGAAACATGGACTCGAACTCAGCTTGCATTTTAGCTCTAATTTCAGCTCGTACCTCTTGTACCTTTGTCTTCAACTTCTTATCTGACTCATCTAGCTGTGTCTTTAATTTCTCATCCGACTCAGCTAGCTGTTTCTTTAATTTCTCATCTGACTCTGTCTGAACTTCTTCTCTAATTTTTTGAGCCACTTCAACCACCATTGTCTCTCTAGCATCACTTATAGCCTTCTCTACTTGCTCCTGAACATCCTGCCGAGGTCTTCTACTTGGAGGCTTTTTTCCTGCTCATTTTCCTTGAAAATATCCTGATTTCTCACCAAGCACATGAAGCAACATGTCATCAAGAGACATTTGAGGTTCATCATCTTGTGTTTGTTTCACAACAAGCTCATGTAGTTTTTCCTGTAATTAAATAATAATAACTAAAGGCATTAGCAACAATAGTCAAAACAAACTCCAAAAATATAATACAAAATCAAGTTAGAAGGCAAAATTTTAACGAATAATGTGAAATTTTTATGAGAGTTTAAAATTATAATTCTAAAATAGGATATAAAATTTTAATGTGATTCAAATTGATTTTTGTATACTTCCTACTTAATAAAGTGCACAATTCAAACTCCGGACATATATGGATACAACTGAGAAATATATCTACTTGTCAATCAAAATATCATCAAATTACTGTGAAATTTTTATGAGAGTAAAAAAACAAACTCCTAAAACAGAATATAAAATTTTAAAGCTATCCATGGTGGTTTGTTATAATTTGTAATCAATTTAGTGCACTGCTTATGCACCAGTCCGATACCGGTGCAGCTGAGAAAATATTTAGTTTGAGGTTATAATCACAACCAATTAATGTGAAATTTTTATGATAGTTTAAAAACATAATCCTAAAATAGGATATTAAATTTCAATGTGATTTAGGTTGATTTGTTAGAATTCCTACTTAATAAAGTGCACAATTCAAACTCCGGACAGATATGGATACAACTGAGAAATATATCTACTTGTCAGTCAAAAT
The DNA here is from genome assembly GCA_036321105.1 of Dracaena cambodiana. Taxonomy (NCBI): domain Eukaryota; kingdom Viridiplantae; phylum Streptophyta; class Magnoliopsida; order Asparagales; family Asparagaceae; genus Dracaena; species Dracaena cambodiana. The sequence goes on along the minus strand of JAYEPQ010000002.1, from coordinate 93,144,961 downwards.
ATTATCAAATTACTGTGAAATTTTTATGATAGTAATAAAACAAACTCCTAAAATAGAATATAAAATTTTAAAGCTATCCATGGTGGTTTGTTATAATTTGTAATCAATTTAGTGCACCGCTTATGCACCAGTCTGATACCGGTGCAGCTGAGAAAATATTTAGTTTGAGGTCATAATCACAACCAATTAATGTGAAATTTTTATGAAAGTTTAAAAACATAATCCTAAAATATGATATTAAATTTCAATGTGATTCAGGTTGATTTGATACAATTACTACTTAATAAAGTGCACAATTCAAACTCCGGACAGATATGGATATAATTGAGAAATATATCTACTTGTCAGTAAAAAAATAATCAAATTACTGTGAAATTTTTATGAGAGTATTAAAATAAACTCCTAAAATATAATATAAAATTTTAAAGCTATCCATGGTGGTTTGTTATAATTTGTAATCAATTTAGTGCACCGCTTATGCACCAATCCGATACCGGTGCAGCTAAGAAAATATTTAGTTTGAGATCATAATCACAACCAACTAATATAAAATTTTTATGAGAGTTTAAAAACATAATCCTAAAATAGAATATTAAATTTCAATGTAATTCAGGTTGATTTGTTATAATTCCTACTTAATAAAGTGTATAATTCAAACTCCGGACAGATATGGATACAACTGAGGAATATATCTACTTTTCAGTCAAAATGTCATCAAATTACTGTGAAATTTTTATGAGAGTAATAAAAAAAACTTCTAAAACAGAATATAAAATTTTAAAGTTATCCATGGTTGTTTGTTATAATTTGTAATCAATTTAGTGCACAGCTTATGTAAATGAATGTAAATAAGTGCAAAACTACGGACAGATATTACTTATGTTCAATGCTTCCACAATAAGCTATTACTTATGTTCAATACTTCCACAATATTTAAAATTAATCCTAAGATTAAAAAAAAACATTCCTTATACTAGATTTTGTTCTTCTCTCTACATGCTCTTATCTGATTAATTTCATCATTAGTGTTTAAGGTATTCAGAATGTCTTTTTGTTTAATTCATTATTATTTGTATCTAATCTAACTTTTATTTTCTATATCATTAGTGCTCGAGATATTCACTATTCCTTCTACAAGCATTACATAGTAATTATATATATACTTACTGATCTCCTTGCAGTCGTTAAACCCAATACAGCAAAAGAACTCTAGTGGAGTTTTAAAGAGAAATAAAAAATTTAGTAGGTTAAATATCTAACTTGTGTTTGGATTTCTTAACAAGAAAAACTTAATTTTCAACATACCACATATTAGAAAGTTGTTGGGCTTTCTAGACTATTAATATTAATTGATTGTTTGATTTTAAATATTATAGAGCTAAAGTTGGATAAACCAAATAATGTAAAAATAGCAATATTAAATTTCTATTCAAAATTAAAACATCATTTCTTTTTAGGATACTTTTATATTTTTTTGACTATCAAAACACTCTATTTGTACTACTTAACTAAAATTCTACGCCTAAATTCTACATGGATATTTTCGTTGAAGAGAATAAGGGAAACAAAAAAACATACACATGCAGATATATAGTAATGTAAGACAAATAGGGATATAGCCTGGACGTCTAGATATTCTTAACATTAACTCAAAATTATTTTCGTGTGACTTCATACCTAGCGATTCCTCGCAGATTTGTTGGAGAGCAGCCGTACTGAGATAGTTGCTCCTTGCGGATCGAGGGGGCGCCGGCGCTGTCCCTTGCAGATCTGAGGGAGAGAGGGCGCTGATCCTCGTAGACCTAAGGGAGATTGAGTGCTGCTTCGGAGAGGGCGCACGGGTGCAGTTCAATGCAGATTTTTTTGAGGGCGAGGTCGGAGTTCGTTTGAGGCGGCCGTTTGAGGATTCGGAGAGGGCGAGGTTGGAGTTCGTTTGAGGCGGCCGCTGCTGTTTATCGCGAAGGATTTTACGAGTTGCCTGTTGATGGCAAAGGGATATTGAGGGTTCGATCGGAGTTCGTTTGAGGCGGCCGTTTGAGGATTCGGAGAGGGCGAGGTCGGAGTTCGTTTGAGGCGGCCGTTGCTATTTATCGCAAAGGGTTTTGCGAGTTGCCGCTGTTGATGGCGAAGGGATTTTGAGGGTTTGATCGGAGTTCGTTTGAGGGGCCGAACGTGAGAGTTAAGTATCGACAGAGGGTTTATTATACCGAACGTGGCTGATTTTTTGTTGCGGCTATATATATATATATATATATATATATATATATATATATATATATATATATATATATATATATATATATATAGGTCTTATATAATGATAATAATAAGATTTTTTTATAATTAAAATTCTATTTGTATTAGAAATATAATAGATTGAGGGTTTATTTTATCATAGAATATGGATAGACGGCTAAGATAGGGTTTAGGTTAAATAAATAGTTTAGGTTAAGAATTATAATTCTATTTGTATTCCAATTACAATAGATTGAGGAGTTATTTTATCATATAGTATTTGGATAGACGGTCGAGATAAAGTTAGATTAAATATATATATTTATTAGGTTAAACATTGTAATTCTATTTGTATTATTTTTTATAATATTTCAAAGAGTTATTGTATCATAAGATATGGATAGACGATCGTGATTAGATGTAAAAAAATAAATAAATAATTGAAGTCTCATGATTGTTATAAGTTGATAATTTTTTAGAATTGATTAAAAAAATAAAAATAAATTATAATCCCTCAAAAAAAAAATATTTGTGTCCATAAAAAATAGTTGTAATTGATTTCCATGTTTTAGTGACAACTTTTTTTCGTTGTAACTTAAAATTTTCTGTTTTAGTAACAATATTTAATTTTCGTCACTAAAAACTCAATTTTAGTGACTAGTTTATTACTTGCTACTAAAACAATTTAAATTTTAATGACAATATTTAGTTTTCATCACTGAACAATTAGTTTTAGTTACAAGTTTGTAAGCTGTCACAAAAATAATTTGTGTTTTAGTGACGATATTTAGTTTCCTTCACTGAACATTTAGTTTTAGTGACAATTATTTTATTTGTCACAGAAAAAGTTTATGTTTTAGTAACAAACTATATTTCTTCACTGAATATTCAGTTTTAGTGATGCATTTTTTCGTTGTCACAAAAGATATTTACATTTTAGTGACGATATATAGTTTCTCTTACTGAAATCTCAATTTTAGTGACAATTGTTTTAGTTGTCACAGAAAAAATTAATTTTTCAGTGACGATTTGCAGCCTTCGTTACTGAAAATTATGTTTAGTGACAATTTTTCTTTGTTGTCACTGAAATATTTAAGTTTTAGCAACAAGTTTTAGTCGTCGTTACTAAAAAAATTATATTTTAGTAGCGATATTTCATTCTCATCACTAAAAACTATGTTTTTGTGACAACCCATTGTCTATTGTCACAAAAAAATATGTTTTTGTGACAATTATTTGTATCCATCACAAAAAACAAAATATTTGTGACCACATTTAAATTTTGTCCAAATAGTCATTTTCAGTGACAATTTTAATACTCGTCACTACGATATCGTCACTAAAAACCCATTTTCTTGTAGTGAATATAATTATAACATAAAATTACTGAGAATCTTACATTCTATTCAGGAAAACAAAAAAAAAACAAAAAAAGGAAAAAATAACAAAGGAAAAGAATTACATCAAAACAAATTAAATCTTTCAAATTTTACAAATATTTTAGGCTTCGTTTACATGATATGATTTGAAATCATAAAATTCTCTTAATTTTTAGAAATTGAAAAGATTATAGACACAAAATAAGAAGTAGTACAACCATATGTATGAGAGGCCAAATATTAAAACATCATGATTTTAGAACATATTCATATTCTCTTCTCCAATATCAAACTCTCATGTTTTTTAGCCAAAAGAACAAAAACTCTCATGGACAGAAATTTTATATAATTTTTTTTTTCCTTTCAAATCCAGTCAAATACGCCCAAACCAAACCGAAACAGGTGAACAATTATATATAAGTCATGTCTTTTTCTGTTCAATTACCGAAATAATACTATTATTATACATTGTTGTAACTAATTCACAAATTACAATTTGGGAACCTCTAACAACGACCTAAAGTAAACTACAACTATGAAAGATTATTTCTATGAAACGAGTCAAGCTCAGACTGGAGAAACAAATTTAGTTGGTAAAAAAAGGTGAAGTACTTAATATCGATCAAAATAATTATGTTCAGTGCTTAATATGGATCAAAATAGTTATGTTCATCTTAAGATACCAGGTAAAACAGCTAACACTTTTTTTTTTTTTTTTAATTCGAATGATGAGAAGGGGGCGAAGAGAGTGATTAAGATATGAAATCTTAAATGTGAAAAATCTAGCAAGGTCATTTGTCACGCTATCTACATATGCATCTTAGTGATGCCAGTTTGATATTGAAAATCAAGCATGCACATGCGCGCTCGCACTATAGAGATATTTTTAAATCTCAATGTGAAAGGACACACATACATACTCTCTTTAGAAAGTTGCCTATGTAGATATCCTTAAATCTCAATATGAAGCGGCTATGTGAACAATCATAATTGTTAATTATGATCTCCATATTTTAAAATTGTAGTGTATCATGTATTTTTGTTACATAATAACTATCTATAGAGATATCTTAGATACATTATTCCCACACACGCACACGGCGACACACACCGCCACACACACACACAAAAGAATGATGTACTAAAAACATCTTTATAGCGAGTTACCTATGAAGGCATTTCTAAATTTAAATATAGAGGGTTTATGTCGATGATTCAAGTTGTTAGGTGTGATTTCCATATTTTAAAATGATGGCATACAAAAAATTATGCAAGTTCGATAAATTTTGACTGTATATTCGATATATACAAAATAAACACTTTCTTAAAAAAAAAAGAAAAGAAAGAAAGACCTCTTGACCAACGATGAAAAAATATTTGAATCACATGAATTTTTATATACCACTTATTTAGTAGTTATATTAATTAACTATTTATATCGTTTACTTACACCCTTTGTGTTGAGTTTTAGGAGTGCCTCCATAGGTAACTTCCTTTGGAAAAAAGTTAGATACATATTGGCACGTGCTTGCATAAGTTATCTGAATTATAATTAATTTCCACTATCTCTAATATTTTTTTAGAATTTTCTTTTAAATTATGATATCGATCTCCTAGGGTTCACTATTTGCGTGAAAGGGCCAGAGATGAGACTCTAGCCTCGTGCATTTAGACGTAGGCAGTATAGTCACGTCTGCATGGTAATGAAAAAGAGATTGACATCCATCGATATGACTGTTGACAGGAATAATTGTGGTGTGTATAGCGGAGATTGGAGGAAGAAAGGGTGGGTTCCCATGGTGGCTCCACAATTATATATGCTAAGGGGAAGGATGACGGAGCTTCAATTCCAACGAGGAAGCAGGATAGAGCTCTTAACACTGGCAAGGTTTGGTATTCAAGGAGTGGATGAATTCAGGCACAAGTCTTCAGTAGTTGCAATATTGAAGTAGTTTTCAATTTTAAAATTTGAAAACAAAATAAAAATAGAAAAACAGCATTTTCTTTGCAAACCAACCTGACGAGTGTGATTCACCAAACATATATACTAATATAACACATTTAAGAAGTATCCTGATTATCTGTTTTCTTTTACATTACGTATATAATTAAAATTGATATTTTCCTTCTTTCTTTTTTGTATTTTGGTTTCTTTTATTATTTGAAAAATATTCTATAACATATTGTTAGTGGAAATTTGGAGCGCATATGTTGCATAGTTTTATCTATATACTAATAAAAAAAAAAAAAAAAAAGGGCTTGTGCAACACTGGCATATATAAATGATTGAAAATGCGAAGCTCCTCCATCGACCGACCTGTTCGATGTCGCAGGCCTCACTTCAGTGCCGAGGGGACTGCATCCGAGTACAGCGATATCGGACCTATATATCAGCATCCGGTCTGGCCACGTAACCTAAATATTCTTCTAGTCAAGTGGCCTGGATGGATGTCCAATGCAGAGCTCACGGAGCTTAATTAAATAATTAATTAATTGCAACCAGCTGGAATGATGACGAGACGAGACCAGGCACGCATTCTTATAATAATTTTGTGGATGGGATTGCAGCGACCGGGCTGCTTATCTTACTGCTTCACGCTGGCCTGGCCTGCCCTAAGTCAGAAAGTAACGCCACTTTTTTTTTTTTTGTTTTTTCAAAATAAACGGTAGGCTAGCACCACCGTGTTCCATTAAAGGAGTTTTAATAGAACATACAAATAAGCATATTACAATAAAAATAAATACAAGACTCAACCCAAATAGAGAGTGAGTGAAAATATAACGTAGTGTCTACTATATAACAATAGAACAACCCATAACTAAAATGGTAAACGCAAACGGTGGGCAATCACTTGTTCCTACTCCATCTCCTCCTGGTCCACTGAATTCACACGAGCTACCTCCTCCTCGCCATCTCCTGTGCTTGTATTCCCTTGGAGGAGCCTCAAGTTTACCACGACATTGATGTCGGGCGGAGTGGTATGCTCTGGTCCTCTAAACGCTGCTAACCACAATAAAACATCATTAGAAATACAATAAACACAGTGGTCCAAACTATGAGCCTTATTAGTAAATGTTCTTTTATTTCTCTCTAACCATATGTTCCAAACTATAGCAGTTATGACGGTCCTATATTCATAGTGAGCTCTGCCTCTAGACGAAAAGTTCGTCCATACTGACGAAGAGGTACCTCCCCTTATTTGGATGTTGTGCCGACAAGCAACTTCCACCCAGATCCTTCTAGAGTATAGACATGCTAACATTAAATGCTGCGCTGTTTCGCTGGCTGATCCACACAGCACACATTTACTAGGGTCCTGCCAACCTTTACGCTGTAAATTGTCCCATGTCAGGATTGCTTTCTTATCCAAGAGCCAAAGGAACATTTTTATTTTCAGAGGGTATTTTACATTCCAAATGTTAGCTGCATGAGTGGATCTAGTCCCCCCATCGTTGAGTAGGCCATACAACGATCTAATCGAAAAAACTCCGGATTTATCCCATCTCCATACCGGACAATCCTCGTTAGCGTTGAGCTGAAGGTGGCGCAGCCTGTCACGTATATCCTGCCATCCCTTCCTTACATCGGTCCCAAGTTGCCATCTCTCTCTACACCAGAAGTCTGCGACTGTACCATATCTTCTGGGGTTATCTTCGTAAGCCAGAAGGAATAACCATTTAAGTGGTAAAGGTTCACACTATATGTCATCCCAAAAAGCTATATTATCGTCGTTGCCTACTTTAAAGGACATTCCTTGCCAAAATAACTCTTTCACACTTATGACACCCTTCAAGAAGCCTGAGATATTGCACAAATTTCTCCCTTGACCTCTCTAGGAGCCCACACGTGGCCCATATTTTGCTCTCATCAATTTCTGGATTAACCCTGTTGGTTGAGCTAAAAACCGCCACTACCACTTGGCTATCAGTGTCATATTGAAGTTCTTCATATTCAAAACACCGAGTCCACCCTCCTGTTTTGCCTTGCAAACTGACCCCAGGCAACTAGGTGGAATTTCCTACCGCGTTCGATGAAATTCCCCCATAGAAAACGACTCCTTAGTATATCAATTCTTCGTCTAACCCAACATGGGGTGATAAAATAGGACATAAAGTAGACCGGGATGGAAGAGAGTACTGCATTTAGAAGAATTAGCTTTCCTCCTAAAGACAGTATTTTGCTTTGCCAACCATCCAGCCTTTTGTGTACTCTTTCAATGATCGGAACCCAGTCAATCTTCCGGCTCTTCCCCGGCCTGATTAGAATGCCCAAATACGAGATTGGAAGTGTACCAATTTTGCAACCAAAAATCTCCACAATCAGAGTATTTGTGAGACTTTGCTTATCCGTGAAGGTTAGTGAACTCTTGTGGTAATTAATTCTCAGACCAGACCATGCCTCAAAACAGTTTAATATCCACTTAATTGCACTTGTTTGTATGACATTACAATGTCCAAGGATTAGGGTGTCATCTGCATACTGAAGGTTTGTGAATGAAGCCGACCTTGCAGCTGGTAGTCCCTCAATTCTACCTGCCTCCTTCATACGTGCAAATATTAGATTAAGCCCCTCTGCAACCAAGACAAAGATTAACGGTGATAAAGGGCCACCTTGTCTAAGACCTCTCTTACAAACAATTTCCTTCTCAGTTTTCCCATTTGCTAAAATTGATACTTTTACAGATTGGAACCAGAGGAGGATCCAATTGGACCACCATTTCGGACCAAAGCCTATGTTCCTTATAACTTCATTTATACATTCTCACTCCACTTTATCATATGCTTTTCAAAATCTAACTTTAGAAGATATCCCTGACGATTTGTCTTTTTACATTGGTGAAGTACTTATTGTGCAATGACTACACCATCGAGAATATTCCTTCTTTTAATGAAGCTCGTTTGGGTTTCCCCTATCAGTTCAGGGAGAAGTGGCATAAGCCGCGAGGCGAGCACCTTAGAAATGATCTTAAGCATACTGTTCAGTTGCGTTTTTGGGCGATACTCGTCGATAGTTCTCGGGAAATTTTTCTTCGAGATAAGAACTATAAAGGAGTAATTAAGCCTGTCCAGTTGTGCCACTCTATTGTTCAACTCCTTGAATAAATTGATAAGATCTCGTTTAAGCAATGGCCAAAAGGTCCGGAAGAAGAAGATGAGGAAACCATCAGGACACGGGGCTTTATCCTGACCCAACTCCCAAATTGCTCTTTTTATTTCTCGTTCTCCAGAGAGTGGAGATTAGGATTTTGCTGCCATATTTCCTTACATAGACGGATCCTCTCGCGTTCTGAGTGTCCGAATATCTATTGGAAATGGTCGTAAATGTGGGTCCTAAGGACTACCCCATCTAGATTCTCACCCACTGGGTTATACAGCGACAGGATTGTATTTGTTCTATATCTCATATTTGCTATCTTATGAAAGTAAGCCGTATTGACATCCCCTCCTTCAGCCATTTGTCTCACATTGTGTTTGTTCCCCATCTAGAAAGTAACGCTACTTACTCTGCGAATTAATAATACACCATTTGCGAAAACAAATTAAGAAAAAAATTGAATGATTAATGTTACAGCTAGTAACGTACAAACCTTCCTTAATTATTTAACCCTTTTAGGTGCATGGGCTTAATTATCCTTCTCCAATTCCAATTAACCTACCCACTGCCTGGAGCCAGTTCATGAAATGGTTCGGACGCCCCTCAGTACTAGTACACTAGTACGTAGTAGTAGTAGGTGTAAGTAGATAACCAAAACCAACCAACCAGCCAGCCAGCCAACCAACCAAGGATTGGAATGAAAATAAAACGTACAATTAATAAAGGAAACAAATTAAACAGGTGAAGGGAGATCGATGAGGTAGGTGTGTCCATGAAACGTCCAATTCGCCCAGCACTGCACTGCATATTACAGCAGATATTTGGCATACCCTTGTTTTAAGTCTTGTAGTTTTAGAATGAAACTGATCTCCAATTAACCAGGTCCACATACATACATACGTACATATGAGATTACGATTAAGCTCTCTCTCTCTCTCTCTATATATATATAAAACAATAACCACATATGTCACAATCATGGGCTCCTCCTCTTGCAGCCGTCGCCTGCTTGCTCGTCTTCCGGGAGAGGAATCAACTAGCTAGCAATGTGCGGTCCCGCTAATTATGCTCCTAACTCCAAGCTACACTAGCTAGGTTGATTTTTATTCCATTCACCAACTCCAATAAAATGCAATGCAATGCAATGCTCCAACGTCAGTCCAATCCCAATCCACTCCCCTTCCCTTCACCACAAATAGAAAATCTCGTGATAATTGACGGGCATATATATGCACACGTGTGAATGTCTTTGTGTGTGTGTCTATATATATATATATATATATATATATATATATATATATATATATATATATATATATATATATATATATGAGAAAAATAGAAATGAGCTGACAGCTTATACAAGTTATCTGAGCTGCAGTTCATTTCCACTATCTATAATAATCTTTTTAAAAAAATTTCTTTTGGATTATGATCTCGACCCCCTAGGGTTCACTCATTTCCAATTTCTTGGGTTTTAGTTCTGATTTAGTTCTCAATCAAGTTAATATAAAATTAACGGTTTGCAATGAATAAGACATTTTGTATGCATTCAATGAAAGGTTAAATGAACTTCAAAATTCATGGAATTTAATCTGAAAGAAGTTAAAAAGATAAAGATTGTAATTAAAGAAAAAAATTGAAGAAAATTCATTGGATCATTATAGTTTCGCCGCTAACTCACGTAACTTTTCCTGAGCTGGCGGCTCACCTACAGTAATCCCTATATATATATATATATATATATATATATATATATGTAATACCCCAAAATTTCGAGCTATCTGTATTGCTCTCTTGAGACCAGTAGTGCCGAATAAGTCCACCGAAATCGATTTTGGACACCGAAATAACTTTCGGTTAACATAACTTTAAATCCACACACCCAAATGACATTCGGTCTTCGCGATTATTAGTTTTGTAATATTTAGGATTTTTGAAGATTTTTCTTACGAGGCCGAAAAATACTCCCAAAATTGTTAATTTAATAATATTAAAATTATTCTTCTAATTATTTCGGAATTTCGGTTCATTTATTCCGGACATCGAAACAACAAACGGATAATTTTGAAGTGTTCCCCACGTCGAGCACTACGTTCTACATAAATTTGGTAGTATTTGGATAAGATTACACAAAATCAAAATTATTAAATTATTAAATAAATAAATAAATAAATAAAAATAAAATAAATGTTGAGTCGGTGAAGGAGTGTTGTGCTGTCGTGACCAAGAGTGGGTGGCAGAAAAAAGATTTTGAGGTGTCAGGTGGGGGATGAGGGAGGTGTAGATGAAGATGTGAGAATATATATATATATATATATATATATATATATATATATATATATATATATATATATATGAGAGAAGAAATTTAACTCTCCTCACTCACTCCCTCTCCTCTCGGCAACTCTCTCCTCCTCTCGGCCAAATATCATCAGCAGAAGAGAAAAAAAAAAAAGAAAAAAAAAGGGAAAAATCAAACCGTATCGAAGATTCAAACCAACTATTCGAGATCGAGCCAAGGCAAGTAATACTGCTATTTTCTTTCAGTTCTTTATTTTATTTATTTTCATTCATTTATTTATTTAATTTTGTATACGTACATTATCTTGTAAAAATACTTTATTCATTTTTGGACCATTAACTAATATTAAGAACTGAGGCAGATCAATTTTGTTATATAGAAATATTATGATATTTGCTTATTATTATTTTTATTTATTTAAAAGAAAAAAAAAATTACGTAAAAGAAAACCCATGCAAATATTTGAATCCATGCAAAAATTGAAAGAAGAAAAAGAAAAAAAAAAAAAAAAAAATGGGAACTGGGCCTGTGTTCTGTAAGGGGAAAGGAAAGGAAAAGAAAAAAATAAAAATAAATAAATAAATAAATAAATAAAATTGGGCTTAATGGGCTTGGGCTAGAAAAGAAGAAAAATAAAAATAACAAGATAAGTAGGCATTTATGGGATTGGGTTTTGGCTTAGTTTGAATTAATTGTAAATAATTAATAGATAGAAATTTGATTTCCAAATTAGGTTATTAATTTACATTATTGAGAATGAACCAGATTATTAAATAATTGTAATGAGATGCATTACAATTGTGCACTAACACCTATCATGCTACAAGTCATGTACCTTGATATTACAAATCATGTGTACTAATATATCATGTATTAATTTATCATGCTACAAGTCATGTGTTTTACATGTCACGAGTTCTGATTACAAGTCATGTGTTTTACATGCCACGTGCTTTGATATTACAAGTCATGTGTTTTAATATTACAGATTATGTGTTATGATACTACATGTCATGTACAGTCATGGAAATGCAAGCATGTTATCATGAATTGAAAAATAATTAAAGAAAGATTATAAATTTTCATGTGCAAAATTCATTATGAACACGGGGATGGGGGAAACTATATGATGGATAAGAGCCTTGCCGTATAAGGATTGATTGTATTGTTAGGGCCGGAATTCTATTACTGCAGCGGCCTGGGTGATTACTGGATCACCAATTGATATCTACCATGAGTGGTAAGTCCGTACTGTAATACAGTACGGAACGTGATTGAGTGCCTAGCGGCATGTCATGGTTCAGCGCCATGAATATTGGGGCCGGGTCCCGGGTATGCACGGGCACTTATACGACAATGGAGAATAGCGCTATCTTATCCATTAATACAGTTTCAAAATTTTAAATTGGACGATGACTGAGACCAATAGAATATATGATTAAATAGATAGAGTAGTTATTGTCATGTTTATTGTCATGCGCATTTATTTGTGAATTTATTTATGCTTCACTTCATGTTAATTTATATGTTGCCTTCATGTTACTTTATATGCACACAAACAAAACTGACCTAAACATGCTCATGCACACTGATATTCATGTACTATGATAGTACACAATTCCTATTTTAAATGTATTACTTGCCGGGTTTAATCCCTTGGGTTTTGAACCCAGATTTGGAACGTGAAGAAGGGGATCCAGCCCCAGTTGAAGACCCGTACTTCGTTGAACAGATCGAGTGACAATAGGCAAGCGAAGTACTATTTAAGGAGTTTTTGTATATTTTGTTTTTATTTCCTTTTGTCTGGGCACTGCTTTTCTCTTCGACTCTTTTGTGTTCATATTTAAAGCAGTGTGCCATTTTATGTAATGAACTCTTTGTATAAATGAAATCATTTCAGTTTCAGACATGTTATTTATTCATCTGATTGTGGCAGTAGTTACGGTTATTCTAAGATCCTGTGACTGTTGGGTTGCCTAGTATAAGTAATAAGTAACGTCCTCCGTTTTGGGAAGCAGCTGAAAAACGGGGGCGTTACAGGGTGGTATCAGAGCCTAGGTTTAGGTGGAAGACCATAGGACTACTGCCACATAAGAATATGTCTGTGACTTATTCGTAATAATTGTTTCTTATTCTTTGATATCTATCAGATCTAGTATCGTGCCTATCCTATTATTTTCTATTCGTTTGAGATATCTATCTTGAATTCTTTTATTGATTCTTATCTAGACCGTTGCAGAATAATGTCGACCCGATTTTCTTCGAGTATGAGTGTAAGTCCGAAAGATGATACGTCTGATCTTAGGAGTCATGAAAAATTGACATACGATCAAAATCGATGTCTAAGCTGGGATGGCTGAGTATTATTGAATATTTGTATAGAACTTTACAAGACCTTATCACTTTAAATAAACAGATCAGAAAATGCGTTAGAATATGTCTGAACAAATGAATGTAATAAATCATTTGAGAAATTAAAAGGAAGTCTAACAACAGTACCAGTTCTAACAATTCTTGATACTTCTGGAGAGGGCATATTCATTCTCTATTTTTATATCATTCGATAAGCAAAGTAATTCTGTAGGCCGTGCATTTAAGATTTAAATTTTTATCTATACCAAGAATTTCAGACGAAGTATAAATGAAATTTTAGGTACAAATTTCTTTGGAGAAATATAGTTATATTTGGACATAACTACTATGCCAATCTTAATTATGTGAGATCTAATGTTTTATTGAGTTCCAGTGTTATTAATAGGAAAGAAGAATGAGAGTAAAAAGTTGTGTGTGGACTATAAAGGTTTAAATATAGTAAAAAAAAAAAAAATCCACTACTTATGATAACTAATCTATTTGATCAATTGAGAGAAGGAAGAGAATTCTTGAGGATGATCTTTATTTGGGATTCTGTCAAATAAATGTCCAAGCAGAAAATATTACAAAAACTGCATTAGAACCAAACATAGTCATTATGAATAATTTGTGATACCGTTTTCAGCAACTAATGCTCCAACAATATTTATAATTTGATAATGAACTATATAAAAAAAAATAGAATGTCCAAGATACATCGGGCCATTTGAAATCGTGGAGAGGATTGGAAGTCTTGCCTACCGATTATCATTACCAGTAGAGATTGAAACTATTCATGATGTGTTCCATGTATCACAACTGAGGAAATATTTGGGTGAAGAGCACAAAGTAGTGGATCTGTCTGAGATAAATTTGAAATCAGATCTAAAATATGAGAAGCATCCCATAGCAATTATTGGCCGACGGGAGAAGGTTCTTAAGAATAAAGTGATACCGTTGGTTCTTGTTTCCTGGGACACACAATCGCCAAGAGATTCAACTTGGGAGCTTGAAAGGGAAATCAGGACAAAGTACCCGTACTTTTTCTCATGATCAGGTATGTCAATTGAATTTATTTTCTATTTGTAGGTACCCGTAAATACAAGCACGGCTTCTAATTTGAAATTTCGAGGACGAAATTTTTTATTAGGTGGGTAGAATGTAATATCCCAAAATTTCGAGCTATCTGTATTGCTCTCTTGAGACCAGTAGTGCCGAATAAGTCCACCGAAATCGATTTTGGACACCGAAATAACTTTCGGTTAACATAACTTTAAATCCACACACCCAAATGACATTCGGTCTTCGCGATTATTAGTTTTGTAATATTTAGGATTTTTGAAGATTTTTCTTACGAGGCCGAAAAATACTCCCAAAATTATTAATTTAATAATATTAAAATTATTCTTCTAATTATTTCGGAATTTCGGTTCATTTATTCCGGACATCGAAACAACAAACGGATAATTTTGAAGTGTTCCCCACGTCGAGCACTACGTTCTACATAAATTTGGTAGTATTTGGATAAGATTACACAAAATCAAAATTATTAAATTATTAAATAAATAAATAAATAAATAAAAATAAAATAAATGTTGAGTCGGTGAAGGAGTGTTGTGCTGTCGTGACCAAGAGTGGGTGGCAGAAAAAAGATTTTGAGGTGTCAGGTGGGGGATGAGGGAGGTGTAGATGAAGATGTGAGAATATATATATATATATATATATATATATATATATATATATATATATATATATATATATATGAGAGGAGAAATTTAACTCTCCTCACTCACTCCCTCTCCTCTCGGCAACTCTCTCCTCCTCTCGGCCAAATATCATCAGCAGAAGAGAAAAAAAAAAAAAAAAAAAAAAAAAGGAAAAATCAAACCGTATCGAAGATTCAAACCAACTATTCGAGATCGAGCCAAGGCAAGTAATACTGCTATTTTCTTTCAGTTCTTTATTTTATTTATTTTCATTCGTTTATTTATTTAATTTTGTATACGTACATTATCTTGTAAAAATACTTTATTCATTTTTGGACCATTAACTAATATTAAGAACTGAGGCAGATCAATTTTGTTATATAGAAATATTATGATATTTGCTTATTATTATTTTTATTTATTTAAAAGAAAAAAAAATTACGTAAAAGAAAACCCATGCAAATATTTGAATCCATGCAAAAATTGAAAGAAGAAAAAAAAAAAAAAAAAAAAAAATGGGAACTGGGCCTGTGTTCTGTAAGGGGAAAGGAAAGGAAAAGAAAAAAATAAAAATAAATAAATAAATAAATAAATAAAATTGGGCTTAATGGGCTTGGGCTAGAAAAGAAGAAAAATAAAAATAACAAGATAAGTAGGCATTTATGGGATTGGGTTTTGGCTTAGTTTGAATTAATTGTAAATAATTAATAGATAGAAATTTGATTTCCAAATTGGGTTATTAATTTACATTATTGAGAATGAACCAGATTATTAAATAATTGTAATGAGATGCATTACAATTGTGCACTAACACCTATCATGCTACAAGTCATGTACCTTGATATTACAAATCATGTGTACTAATATATCATGTATTAATTTATCATGCTACAAGTCATGTGTTTTACATGTCACGAGTTCTGATTACAAGTCATGTGTTTTACATGCCACGTGCTTTGATATTACAAGTCATGTGTTTTAATATTACAGATTATGTGTTATGATACTACATGTCATGTACAGTCATGGAAATGCAAGCATGTTATCATGAATTGAAAAATAATTAAAGAAAGATTATAAATTTTCATGTGCAAAATTCATTATGAACACGGGGATGGGGGAAACTATATGATGGATAAGAGCCTTGCCGTATAAGGATTGATTGTATTGTTAGGGCCGGAATTCTATTACTGCAGCGGCCTGAGTGATTACTGGATCACCAATTGATATCTACCATGAGTGGTAAGTCCGTACTGTAATACAGTACGGAACGTGATTGAGTGCCTAGCGGCATGTCATGGTTCAGCGCCATGAATATTGGGGCCGGGTCCCGGGTATGCACGGGCACTTATACGACAATGGAGAATAGCGCTATCTTATCCATTAATACAGTTTCAAAATTTTAAATTGGACGATGACTGAGACCAATAGAATATATGATTAAATAGATAGAGTAGTTATTGTCATGTTTATTGTCATGCGCATTTATTTGTGAATTTATTTATGCTTCACTTCATGTTAATTTATATGTTGCCTTCATGTTACTTTATATGCACACAAACAAAACTGACCTAAACATGCTCATGCACACTGATATTCATGTACTATGATAGTACACAATTCCTATTTTAAATGTATTACTTGCCGGGTTTAATCCCTTGGGTTTTGAACCCAGATTTGGAACGTGAAGAAGGGGATCCAGCCCCAGTTGAAGACCCGTACTTCGTTGGACAGATCGAGTGACAATAGGCAAGCGAAGTACTATTTAAGGAGTTTTTGTATATTTTGTTTTTATTTCCTTTTGTCTGGGCACTGCTTTTCTCTTCGAC
This sequence comes from Dracaena cambodiana, assembly GCA_036321105.1. NCBI lineage: Eukaryota > Viridiplantae > Streptophyta > Magnoliopsida > Asparagales > Asparagaceae > Dracaena > Dracaena cambodiana. The sequence goes on along the minus strand of JAYEPQ010000002.1, from coordinate 93,128,060 downwards.
TCTTTTGTGTTCATATTTAAAGCAGTGTGCCATTTTATGTAATGAACTCTTTGTATAAATGAAATCATTTCAGTTTCAGACATGTTATTTATTCATCTGATTGTGGCAGTAGTTACGGTTATTCCAAGATCCTGTGACTGTTGGGTTGCCTAGTATAAGTAATAAGTAACGTCCTCCGTTTTGGGAAGCAGCTGAAAAACGGGGGCTTTACAATATATATATATATATATATATATATATATATATATATATATATTGTTCGCAGCAGAAATTTGCTTTCCTTCTATTGAATACAACTTAGATTATAACGAAAGTGAACAAGAAAAGAACAAACGAGAGGATTTATGTTTATCGCTCTCTTTTTACAATGAATTGTGGGATCTCGTAGCGATGGGATCTAACTAGTAGTTCTTTTGGACGATCTGACGACGATGATCTTCTCTCTTGTAGATGGCGGCCGACTTGATCTTGATCTTCTCTGGTCTTCACGAATTTAAAACTCTCACGCGTAACTCGAATTCTCCAAGATACCAAAAAGATGATCAAAAAGATCCCTAGGGCTTCCTCAAAGGGGTATTTACAGCCTTAGGATAATATGAGAGTTTCTATTTAAATTAAATTTGTATTCATCAAGGATTCTAATCAAATATCTTAGTTTTGATTTAAATATCTTGATTTAGAGTTCTGATTGGACTTAATTTGGGTATTAGATAAGCCCAAATCTTAATCTCAATCAATTTCTGATTCTACTTATCTTCTCACGCGGAGCTAATCGCATCAAAATGCGTAGCTAAGAAACCAGAACGCAAAGCTATTGATTAGCTCCATGTTTCACTCAAACGCGGGGCTAAAAATAGCCAAACGCAGAGCTACTAAGTTAGCTTCGCGTTCTGTTGTGGAAAACCCCATTTTACTTGGAAATTTTCACTGCCAACAGAACCCCCTCCAAAGTTTTCAAAATGACTTAGAACTTTAGCAAATTTTGAAATACTTTGGATTTTCAAACTGAAACGCGGAGTTAAAACACCAAGTTATCTTCGCGTTTTGCATATTTGCGCGGAGCTAATAGCTTCGCATTTCAATGGGTAACTGCTCAGTAATTACTCTGATTCTCGCACCGAATACCAAGGGGCGGGTTTTTTCATTTAAATAGAGTCTTTAACTCTTCTTCTCCCTCACTTCATTCGAAGAATTTTCAAGAAATCAGGGCTCAGGCGATCAGAGTTCAGGCGACCCGACCGATTTTCGACTAAATTTCCTTCGATTTCCGTAGATTTTCTCCAAAATTTTGAGATCAATGGCACCCAAGAAGATCGCAACTTCTTATCGCGCCTCCTCACCATCGGCGACCGGCACTAGCAGCGGCGGCAGCGGCCGAGGAAGTGGCCACAGCGGCGAACCAGTTCATGCCGCACCTATTGGAGGTAAAAATCTCAACTTTTGGACTCTTTAGAAGAATTTTGGGGTGATTTGGCTCGGTTTTGACCGGCTAATCACTCCTTTTACTGGCGAGATCGCCGTTTTCCGGCCGTACGGCTTGGAGAAGAAGGAAGACATCTGACATTCTTCTACGCGAAACTATCGCGTTATCTTCGCGTTTGGAAATACGGGGCTATTCTGACTAGCTGTCGCATTTCAACGCGAGGCTATGAATTTTAGCTTCGCGTTTATAAACGCAAGGCTATCTCCTTAGCTTCACGTGGACTAATTTTTAGCTTCGCGCGGAGCTATTTTTAGCTTCGCGCGGACTAATTTTTAGCTTCGCGCGGAGCTATTTTTAGCTTCGCATTTCTATACTTAGAAGATTTTTTCGGATTTCTCAAATCTTTTTCTAACTCTTGATTCTTTTTTTGCAGTGGGGTATTCAGTGGACGCTCTCCCCCATAGGCACTACTTCGGATTCGCTGGGGGTGCGGATCTGACGGCCCAATTCCGTTTCACCACTGTTTTAGCTGCATACAAGCCGGGCCTGAGGGAGCGCAGGGAGAAATTAATCAGGTACCACCCTGCTACTACACGGGAGATCATCACCGATGCAGCTTTCGAGGCCACCAACCGAGAAGTGTTGGAGAAACCCACTTTTCTCTTTGGAGATGCAATGGGGCATTCAGACCTGATCCTCTTTGAAGAGGAGTGCATGTGGCTTTATCGGTCTGGCGACCTGCTGATGTTTCTGCCCAGTATGTAGCACAACTATCCTCTGGTCTATCTTCAAAGGCTAGCCATGCACCGATCTTTCATTAGCGAAAGTAATACTCTAAGGAAGTCAGAAGCATATGCAGAATAATGCTTTACAACATAGTTGCATGTTTCAAGCTCTGAATCCACAAAGTAAACTTTTGAAGGAGTTACAAGAACCGTGCGACAGCTCATTAAGTTTTCTTGAGGACCATTTCTGTTAGATGACAATCTCTATGCTTTCCAAATGACAGAGATGATCATGAATGAAGTATAAGGGCTTGTAGCATGTCGAATTCAACTTGTGCATCTTCATTAGGATTCTTTTAGCAGTATCTTCAGATGATCCACTAAGAACTTTAAACAGATCATAGTTGACATTTGCAGAGGAGATCTTTTGCATGTGAACCAGGAAATTGAGCTGGAAAAGCACCTTGTATGGCACAGTACAATCAACAAGACAGTTTAAAATAGGAGGGCATAATAAGGAGCCGTGCTTTTGAAGAAGCTCATCAGCGGTTGACCCAGCAATTCGCATTAAATGACGAAAACTTGTGCCGGCAAGCTCAACACGTAGTGGAGGAGACTCGTCGTCGAGTTATTGATGAGTCGACGAATAAGTTGAAACTTTTGGGAGAGCTATAACTCCCTCTACTTTTGTAACTTTTTACTTTATGAATAAAGACAATTCTTTTTTTTTTTATCTGTTGGCTAAAATTTTTTTTTTCTCGCACAACAAATAACTTGTCATCAAATTTGTTTAAACAATCCAAGGCTCATCTGCGTAGCTTAGATCGTTGAAACCAATCAGGTCACAATTATTGACCCCGGTAAAACTCTTTAAACAGAGCTAAATGACGGCTTGGTGAAGGTGTTTAACTACTTATACCAGGATGATCGGGTCAGGATCGTTAACTTAGACAGAGGCGCTTAATTGCACATGCCTTAGTTTGATGGAGGCAGTTCAAGGCTCTTATGCGTAACTTGAACTGCACATGCCAAAATGATCGGGTCATGATCATCAGATTTCAGTAGAGGCGCCTAATTGCACATGTCTAGTCCAAGTGCTCATATGCGTAACTTGAACAAGTGGATGGTTATACTTCTAGGGATATGAACCAGATGTGATAGTCACTCTATCATCATTCTGGTTTAATAGGCATAGTATTTTTTTAAAAATTTGCCGTTGATCGGCATCATCGTCCTATCGCCATTCTGGTTCATTAAGCCATAGGCTCTACTAGAGAATACCGTCTCCACAATGAACAGTCCTTCCCACTTGGGTTCAAATTTACCCTTAGTCTTGTGGATTAGAATCATTGGCGTTTTAATAGCCAGAACCAAGTCTCCTTGTTTAGAAGTCGTTAGTTTAACGTTCTTATTGAACGCTTGTGAGATTCGGGCTTGATACAACTCAATTTGTTATTGAGCCCGGAGACGTTTTTCATTCAACGCTACTAGTTCTCGCAATCTTTGTTGATGGCGTTCTTCTGTCGTCATCTTTATGGCTAGGGCCACTCTTAATGATGGTATCAAGATTTCAAGAGGCAAGACGGCCTCACTTCCGTAAACTAAGGAGAACGGGGTAGCTTTTGTTGGGGTGCGAATGGTGGTGCGATAAGCCCACAAACACTCTCCCAGCTTTTCATCCTAGTCTCTTTTGTTGGAGAAGACGAACTTCCGAAAGAGCTTAATAATAGTCTTATTAAAGGCCTGGGCCAATCCATTTGCCGTAGGGTTATATGGCGTTGAAGCAACATCTTTGATTCTGAACTTATCACAGAATCTTGAGAACCCCTGGCTGATAAACTGCGGTCCATTATCGTGAATGATTCTTTGGGGGACGCCAAAATGGTAAATGACATAATGCTTAATGAATTTAATCACATCCGTCATTTTTACCTCTCTCATGGGCACGGCTTCAGCCCACCTTGAAAAATAATCGGTTATTGCGAGAATAAACCGATGTCCTCTGGATGACGGGGGAGTTATTGGTCCCACGATATCCATTCCCCATGCTTCAAATGGCCAACTAGCAACAGTATTGTGCAAATATTCTGGAGGTTGATGCATAAAATTGGCATGTACCTGACATTCATGGCACCGTTTAGCTTACGCCATTACCTCTATAATCATCTTCGGCCAGTAGTATCCTAGCCTTCTTATGCGATCTCCGAGTTTAGGACCGGGCTGGTGAGCTCCACACACTCTATCATGCATTTCTCTCAGCACTTCATCTGCTTCTGTCTTTGATATGCAGCGTAGCAGGAGACCATCACTTGACTTTTTGTATAAAGTTTGAAGCGTATGATCATAGTAAAATCTCGGGGCCTTCCTCTTTATTGAGGCGGCTTCCTTTGGATCCTCTGGCAACATCCCATATAGGGCGTAATCCACAAACAGAAATCGCCAATCACGGGGTTCCAGAGTTAAGCCTGTCTGGCACACCTCTTTGGTTTGGAACACCGTATCCGGATGGAGGAGTTCTCTGCTACCAATAGTAATGCTTTTAGCTTCACCCGGCGGGATTTCCAATATTGCAGCTAATGCGGCAAGGGCATCCTCATAGACGTTTTCATTCTGAGATACGTGATAGATATAAAACTGTTCAAAATATCCTGCTAGCTCAATGGCTAGCTGATGATAGGGGATGAGGGCTTCATGTCTGACTTCGTATTCGCCTGTCATCTGATTGACAATGAGTTTAGAGTTTCCATATGCCTCTAGATGGTTCACCCCCAGTTGCAGAGCCATTTTTAAACCAATAATGAGCGCGTTGTATTCCGCCACATTGTTCGTACACGGCTCTGTTAATGAGTAACTGTTAGGCAGTATGTGTTTATGTGGGGATATCAGCACAACCCCCACTCCAGCAGCAGATCGTCTGGCAGTACTATCAAAGAACATCTGCCATGGTTATTCTTGATTAGTTGCGTTGACTTCTGACGTCTGTTTAGAGTTGGACCAAATTGGGTGGTCTGCTAGAAAATCGGCGATCGCTTGTTCCTTCATGGCTTTTTGAGGAATGAAATGTATATCATATGACGATAGCAATAATGCCCATTTCACCAATCGGCCGTTTAAAGATCCCGGTTTTGTCATCAGAATTTTCAAGGGATTAACCCGTGAGATGACATGAATTGTTTGCCCTGAAAGATAGTATCGCATTTTCTGAACAGCGAACACTAGAGCTAAACATTCTTTTTCAATCGGGGTATACCGATACTCGGCCCCGATCATTGTCCAGCTTAAGTAATAAAGGGCGTGTTTATGGCCGTGCTCATTATACTAAGCAAGTAATGCTCCTAATGCATTATCCATGGCCCTTACATGTATGAGGAATGGTTGCCCAGGGACCGGTGCCATGAGGACGGGAGGTTTGGTAAGGTATTCTTTGAGTCGTCAAATGCCTGTTGACACGCCTCATCCTATATGAAGGAAACTCCCTTTTTCATGAGTCTGGAGAACGGCTGGCATCGTCCTGATAGATGTAGATACCAGAAAAAAAAAAACAATAATAAAACAGAATAATAATAATAAATAAATTTAATTTTTTTGCTAAGTAGGCCCACCCACGGGAATTTCTTCCGCGGGAGAAATCCCGCGCGTTTTGACACCCGCGGGAGCGATTCCGCAGGTGCCAACCCGCGGGTTTGCTTCCGTTATTTTTCGATTATTTATTTCCTATTTTATTTCCCTGATATCTCGTGATCCGATTTTTCAGGGATAATCAAACCGGATTTTGAGCTTATTCGATCTATAAAATACAGAAGTTTAGTCGGAGAAAGGACTTTTTTTGGATTCTTGGACTTTGGGAAGATTTCGGGCGAGTTCGGAAAATTGAGAAGCGGAGCAGAACCATCTTCTTCCAGTCGGACGGTCAACGGAGGTATTAACGAGGCTCCATCGTCACCCGAACCCATATAAAAAAAGGGAATCAATTAATATTCCCGTTCTTGTAATCCTCAGATTATTTGTAAATCTCAATTTTCGTTGTAATAAAATAATTTTTGCAATGGAAAGAGAAATCCAATTTTTGAGCAAACAAGAACTGGCGACCACAGTGGGAGCCCCTCTGTTTACCACAGAGAATCTGGTGGCGCAGTCCGACCGGGTGCCGATTGGCTCAATGGTTGAGACGCTGGTCATAGAAGTTGAGCAGCAAAAATATGAGGAATTTCTTTCTTCCTCTGATTCCGAGCCTAGGCGTCATCGCCGGGCGAAGATGAAAAAAGGTGAGGCGTCATCGCCCACCGGAAATCAAAAGGCGTCATCGCCTATGAAAACTTATGAGGCGTCATCGCCCGTTGAAACTGACAAGACGTCATCGTCTGTCAAGTATACGGCGTTATCGCCTGTTCCAAAGTCAAGCCAAATCAAACCAGTTCCTGACCCGCTCCCAAAAGAGAAATTTAAGGCGTAAAACTCAACGAGCACGCCTCAATCATACAGGAAAAATTGCAGAAAACTCCTCCAGAGCGGTAAAAAAGCCTCGGAAATAACCCCACGGGCGCAAACCCGCGGTTGCCAACCCGCGGGTGCCAACCCGCGGTTGCCAACCGTGGGGGTCAACCCGCAGGTGCCAACCGTGGGTGGCATCCCGCGGGTGCCAGTCGCGGGTGCCAATCTGCAGTTACAAGTGCGGGTTTCGTCCCGCAGATGCCACCGACGGGTTACGTTCAATGAACACAACCCTGATGTCTCTTCGAGCACGCCTATGGTGAGCACGCAACATGCACCAAAAATTTTAATCTCTCTATTAGAGGCATCTGGGGCCCACACAACTACTTAGGACAACGTGCACTCTATAAGAATCCGCAGGAGGGTTGGGGAACAATCTGATGCTGGAAAAGAGCTTAGCTCTGAGATATTGTAGACTCTCCAGTATTATGAACCAAATTTGCGACGCAAGAGGCGTCAAGATGCAAATAGAGAGGAGAAGATACCTCAAGATCCCCAGTTGTTTGGCTATTCTTAAACTGATTAGGAGGGCGTTGTATTCAGCGACATTGTTGGAGAACGAACTTGTTAATGAGTAAGCTTGAGGAATGATGTGGTTGCGGGGAGAGACGAGAATAATTCCTACCTCCGCTGTCATCTTTTCCTCAGATCCCATTCGGGAGGCACCATCAAAGAAAAGCTGCCATACACCTTTCGAGACTGTATTTGCCTCGGAAGACCTTCTCGAGTCATCCTTTTCTAGAATCAAGTCCCATTCTTCTAACTCTCTCAGAATTTGTTCGTATAACTTCGAGGATGCCGGGATTAGATGTTCGGCCAAGAAGTTGGCCACGGCCTGTCCTTTGATAGACTTCTGTGGGACAAAGTGCATATCATATTGTGATAACAAAATAGCCTAATTGGATAGTCTTGAATTTAATGACCCGAGTTTAGTCATTAATATTCTAAGGGGTTAACTCTCGATACAATGTGGACGGTTTGTCCAGCTAAGTAGTGTCGCATTTTCTGTATTGCGAATACCAATGCTAGACATTCTTTTTCCACAGGATTATACCAGTGTTCCGCCCCGATTATCATTCTGCTGAGATAGTAAATAGCTTGTTCATGGCCTGACTCATTCTTCTGCACTAGCAAAGCGCCCAATGAATGGTCCATAGCCCTTATATATAGCAAGAAAGGCATTTCTGAAACTGGGGATACGACCACTGGTTGTTTCGTGAGATATTGTTTGATTTCTTCAAAAGCCTTTTGGCATGCGTCATTCCAGACAAATGACACTCCTTTCCTCATTAATCTGGTAAAAGGCTGACATTTACCAGACAAATTTGATATAAACCTACGAATGTACGCCAGCTTGCCTTGGAACTCCCTTAACTCTTTGAGGTTACGGGGAGGTGGCATGTCTTGGCTAGTTTTGACTTTATCCGGATCAAGATGTATACCTTTCGACGTTACGACAAAGCCGAGGAATTTTCCACTAGAAACCACAGGAAAGACTTAATTGGATTCATCTTGAGTTGGTGCTTCCTCATGAGGTCGAACACTGTCTTCAAATCCTTCAAGTGATCGTCTTTATTTCTGCTCTTAATTGCTAGGTCATCTACGTAGCATTCCACTGTTTTCCGGAGGTGCTCTTGGAATATTGTGTTCATGGCACGTTAATACGTGGAACCGGCGTTCTTTAGGCCAAAGGGCATGACTGTATAGCAGTATACCTCGAGTGGTATCCTGAAGGACGTATGTTTCTCATCATCAGGGTACATCTTTATTTGATTATACCCCGAGAATCCATCCATGAACATTATGCGCTCATACCCACAAGTATTATCTATCATTATATCCGTGATAGGTAACGGGAATTCGTCTTTAGGGCAAGCCTCATTCAAATCCCTAAAGTCTATGCAAACTCGGAGCTTTCCATTTTTCTGGGTCACGGGAACTATATTCGCCACCCAATCAGGGTGCTGTTCCTCGCGAATAAAGCCTGATTCGATCAATTTTTTGATTTCAGCTTCTATAGCTTCCATGATCTCTGGGCGGAATCTTCGTTGTTGCTGTTCTACTGGCTTAGCCTCTGGTCAGATTTTCAACTTGTGAACCGCAACATTTGGATCCAACCCTGACATTTCCTCATAACTCTAAGCGAAAATGTCAATGTATTTGCGAACGAGGGATATCAATTCCTTTCTTTCTTCAGAGGATAGATTCTCGCTTATAAATATGGGTTTAGGATTCTTTTCATCTCTCATATTAATTTGGACCACTTTATCTTCGGTTGGGGGCTCACATTGTTCAAACTGGATCTCCCACTTCACATTAAAATGTTTGGCCCAGGGATCGTCTCTTATTGGGGAAGTTTCCTTTAAGTCTTTGTCTTCTTGGATCGCGTAAGCCATGTTCGCGGACACCTCGTGGAAAATCACACCAGTACTGATATCTGAATCCCAGTATGATAATTCTGACGAATGATCGTATTGTCCTTCCACAGTTTTCTCGCTTGAGGAGGTTTCGGGAGTGGTGACGCATCCCAACCCCTGTCGGTTTTGAGGTAATAATCTGACATCTTCCCTTCTGGGACAAAAAGTTGAAGAATTGTCCTTCTTCCTCTTCCGAAGTTCAACCCCTGCCTTCGGCCAGATTGTATCCCATTTTCTTTATTATTCTACGAGAATTTTCATCATAATGGAATAACTCGGATTTTTCCTGTTCTTCCTCAGAATCTAAGTATTTATTTTTGTTCTTGTGACTTACTCTTCCAAATACTGTGGCCTTTTGGGTTCCGTTTTTTGGCGGGACCTCGAAAATGACCTGATTAGCACTTTCCACGTCATAACTTAATTCGTGTAAGGATGATCAGATAGGTGCTTGGAAAGAAGTCAGAGAATATATCTCATTTACACAGTCGCTGAATGCATCTGTGCTAGTACTTGAGGGCTCAGAATCAACACCAGATAAGTAAGTAAACTCTAAATTTTTATTTATCACCCATTCACCATCAGAGAGAAGGGCATTACTTACATCAAGGCCTTCGAGCTTTATCACAATGGGCTTACCGTCTCAAATTACATCATCGGATTCCGAATCTTCGGATCTTGATTCTGTATCAGCCTCCTCGCCACTATCAAAATCATCTGGAACGGGCTGATCTGAAACACCGAATGCATCTTGGTACAACAACGCGTCAGTAAAGTAGTTTTCAATTCCTTTGAAGGGTTATTTTTCTGCAACGAGTGTTTTTACGTTTGCATCTTTGTCGACGTACTTCATGCATTGGTGTAACATGGAGGGCACAATGAGATTGTTATGGATCCAGGGTCTCTCCAATAGTAAATTGTATGATGTGTCCGCATCTATCACGCAACACGTGACTTCCGTCTTTAGATCACCGATTTGACACTTGAGCTTTATTTTGCCCAGAGGACTACTACCGTTAGCATTGAACCCGAAGATAGTAGTGTTGGTTGCGGCTAATCTGTTCATCGGTTCTCCAAGATATCGTAGCATCCTTTGCGGCATGATGCTCAAGGCCGAGCCTGGATCAACTTGAATGCGATTAATCTCGTAGACCCTATGTATCCCTTGTAATACAAAGGGCGGTGATACTTATTACTTCTGACTTGCATGTCTTTCGGAGAGAAAGTGACGTAAGGGATGTTTTTACCAAAGACCTAGTGACATGTCGTGCAAAGAGACTCTCCTTCTTCAATCATCTCCAGTATTTGCGCCAAGAACACTTCCGAATCTTGCAGAGCTTCTCTTAAAGCTTCTCTAGTAGATTTAGAGAGCTTCAGGAGCTCGTACAAGGTTATCCTTGCAGGGATATTGGCCAACTGTGTTAGGATGTCGAACTAAAATGACTTCCGCGAGTCTTCCGCAAGCTCTTTTCCCTTCTTCTTCAGAACTTTATCAAACTTAACCTCTTTTTGTTTGACTTTCTCTGGAGGTGGTTAAGAATCTGTTATTTGGCCATAGTTCTTCAAGTAATCTTTTCCTGAGTGGGTTCCAACGGGAGAAGGATCTGCGTCAGCCACCAAAGAATTTCCAATTTCCTCTTCCGAATCAGTCAAAGTAGGAATGATTCCATCATCTTCGGGAATCACGGAGACGACATTGGAGGTGAAGGTTTTCTCTCTTCGCTTCTTCCTAGATGAACTGGAAGTCCATTGTTCATCACTTAGGAGATCTGGATGTACCCATAGTATCTCTCCCCTATCAGTTTCAAAAGGGAACAATCCTTTCTTTCGCTGCTAGTGCGGATCAAAATTTACGACCTGCATCGTGTCTTTAGGGATGGGTTGCACTCCATCTTGAACTGTTGACTCTATCCAGTTGGGCGCTTTGCCGAACTTGACGGTCACCATGTTCGCGGTCACCTTCTTCTGGTGCTCTTGGAGCTTGATGACATTAGCGTCCACTAAGGCTTGAATTTTATCCTTGAGGATGTAGCAATTTTGGGTAGGGTAGTTAATGATCTTATGGTAGACACAGTAGTTAGGATCATTAACTTTTCCTGCTTTCTCTGGACGTTTAGACTCCGGCAGCTTCAGCATCTTCTTACTCGTAAGGAGGTTGAAGATAGTTTTCGTGTGCTCATCATAAAAGGAGTATTGTTTTTGCGGCATTCACGTCTGAGGAGGAAGTTTCGGAGAAGTCTTCGCGGGTTGTGGCGTATCAGTGACCATTGTCTCCTTTCCTTTATACCCTCGGGGTCGGGACTTATAGTTGTTATCGCCAGTTCGCTTCTGTTTCTCCTCGCCTCCTTCTTCTTCAAGTCTTTGCGCAATTTCTTCAGCTTCTTCAGCTTGCAGGGCGAGATCCTTCCAAATTGAGGACTTCACTGCTCCCATTCTGGCTAGAACCTTAGTCGATAAATTATATCGACAAGTTTCTAACAAGGTCTTTTCTAGCATCCCATGCGGACATCTGAGAGAATCATTTCGGAACCTTTTAATGAAGTCCCGGGCTGACTCTCCCTTCTTCTATTTAGTGGCTAGAAGCGCCGGCATTGATACCTCCATATCATCTTCATAGAATCTAGTGAGAAAGGTTTTCTCCATATCGCTCCATGAATTGATGGTTCCTGGCTCTAGTCTCCGGAACCATTCAAAAACTAGTTCGGTTAAGGTACTAACGAATACCCTCGTAATAATGGGGTCATTTCCAGTTAAATGCCCAATCTGCGACTTAAAATAGTAGAGGTGCTGGTTTGGTGATCCTTTACCATCAAAAGATTTGAGTTTTAATGGTTTGTAGCTTTCTGGGAACGGCACTGTTTCTCATTCCATAGGATATGGCCTTACCACACCCAGCTCTTGTAGGTCGCCCTTATACATGAGAGCATTCAGTTGATTCTGGAAGCTCTCCATCCAGACAGCATTCGCGTTCCCTTCTTGATGCACAGAACGGTTGCCGTCGTCCTCATGATGTTCTTCTTTCTTATTATTATGAGGACCTTCTTCTTCCGCCTTGTCAGTTTTTGAGTGCGAAGATGTATTCTTTACTCTAGTCTTTTCCAGTTCCACCAGGACATGTAGCATGTCTTTGAGTTCGCTAATAGCATCCTGCTGTTGCTGGATATTGTTGTCTTGTTCGTCCATTCTCCGTATGAACTCTTCTGAGATATTGTTTTGAGTCATATATGCAGAGGCGGAGTCTTCTAAGAATGAGTCGGACGTCTGCGATTCAACCATAACAGATTTGGCTATATCTTCTTTATCAGAAGAGATTCCCGCCATCTGCCTATAATTCATGGGGACCGCCGCCCCACTTTTGAGTCGAGTGTTCCGAAAAACTCCTCGTTCTTCATTGAATAGGTCCTTTGAACTCGAAGAGAGCTCTGGGTCAGAAGTTTCTTCTTCGAAGACTTTCTTCGCCTTCCTTTTCTTCTTCTTTTCTCCGACACTTATCATATTGGATGACACCGCAGGATATTCTGACTCAGAAAACTAAAGCCCACGTCATCTCCTCTTCGCCAGTTGGGATGAAGATGTTGACGGAGCCGATATTCGATGAAACACCGAGGATCGGGCATGGGCTGAACAATGACAGTGAGACAGTACTGCATTGATCAATCGTTCACAGTGACAGTGAGATACATAGGATTCTTCTCTTCTTCTGTTTAGAAGTTCCCTGAGATCTCTTGCACTGGAGTCCTTTGTGATGGCCTCATTTGTGAGAGATAGCTTCAGGAACGACATAGTCTCAGCCTTGCGAATAGGCATGCACTTTCCATGAATTTGAGGTTTGCGAGCTTCTTCAATCACGTGATCAGACTTTCTCCCTGGAACACAAGGGACGCGAATGTATGCTCCGCGTTTGTGATCATGGACAACTTTGATGGACCTACTCCGCTTCCTGTAGGAAACGTGAGTAAATCCTTCCACATCCCGACCAACCTCGCCCTTTGGCTTCCATATTTGTGTGGTAGGTTCCTGTCGGGATGAGTTGACAGTTTCCTTTTGTTGCGCGATCCTGTGAAGGGCACGAATTTTTCTTCTTCTTAGGTTCCTTCTTGTTGTATGGGTAAGGGGAACCTCCTTCTCCGCATCACAGTCTCGTGGAGCGGATAGTGGTCGTTCCCCCTTGTCGAGACGGGGACTTTGGTCCACTCGACTTGAGAGATCAAGAGTCTTAGTTGAGACTGGCATCGTTGTACGAGTGAGAGGAAGCTCCTTCTCCGCATCACAGTTTCGCGGAGCTGATAGTGGTCGTTCCCCCTTATCGAAGCGGGGACTTTGGTCCACTCGGCTTGAGAAATCAAGAGCCTTAGTCGAAACTGGTATAGAGCCCGTCGTTGAGGAAGAGGGTTTTGGACTAACTTGGTCCGCCGGCTTCCTTGACTGAGTTATTACCATTGAAGTCTCCTTGGAGATTGACCCCTTGGAGACTTTACGGTATCCCCTTAGGAAAGTAGGGCTCTTAGAGCCTGAAGAATGAAATTCTACGTACCTTCCCTGGTCGATATGAATGGTGAGTGAGTTGACCATACTGCCAATCGGAATATTGTTGGATTGAGCTACTATCAGATCACCGGAGGTAGTGGTTGTCCCCTGCAGAGTCGCCAATTTTCTGTTCGCCATAAAAGTTGAACGCTCTTTATATCGAAGTCTTTTCAATGAGAGGGTTACAATCTAACGGTTTCCCGTTTACAGAAGATGAGGAAGATATACTTCCTCTTTATTTAAGGCTGGGTTCTTATGTAGCTATGGAGGACGATCCTGCTCTCCGTTGACACTCCGTACAATTTCTCTCAGTTGGCTAAAGGAAAAAGAAAGGCTCTCGACTCTTGATCACAAGGGGTCACTCTTAGGAGAAAATATCCACCTGTCTTCCTCTGTCTCCGTGTGTGTCCTTTTTTTTCCTCTTTTTCTTTTCCTCTTTTTTTTTGCTCTCTTTCGCTCCCCCGCCTTTTATAGGCGTTTTAGAGTAACGTCCCGCTATATTTGCTTGACCGTTAGCTCCCGCTACTCGAGAAGTACCGTCATATTCGCCAGGCGGTTGCTCCCACGATCGAAGTAATGCCGTCACATTCGTTTGGCAGTTAGCCCCACGATCTGAGGTGGAAATTCTTCTGTTCGGGTCAGGTGACTTTGTATTAAACCCCTACCCGACAGTTATAGGTAGTGTCGCGAATCTCAACTTTTAGATTCGCGAACCTATTCTGTCGTCTGGGTCGCGGACCTCAATCTCTTAGATTCGCGGATCCGATGAGTTGCGGGCTTCTGTCTTTGAATTCGTGGATCTGCTTAGTTTTTCAAAATTTTTCGCCAACAACTGGGAGATCATTTCCCGTCATATGGCTCCAATTTGAGCGGTTTGTATTTCTCAGGGTATGGTGCCAAATCCCATTCAGGCGGGTATAATCTTAAAACCCCTGATTCCTTCAACTCCTTTTTGTGCATTAATGCCTCGAGTTGGTTTTGTAACTTCTCAATTTTCTCTTCATAAGGGTCATGAAAAGAATATTTATCCTCGTCTTCATGTGTCGAGTGAGCCTTTTCTTCTTTATCTTCCTCGTTCATTTTGTTGAACGAAATTTCTTTTCCCTTCTTGGCGTTATCCTCGATAATTTTTTGAGTATTTTCGACCACTTTTGAGAGCATCATTTTAAGATCCTCGATCATCTTTTGTTGATCTCGGATCATTTGTTCTTGGGCCTCAAATCTTTGGTCGATATCGTCAGATCTATCCATCATATGTGATATTGATTTCTGCAATTTAGACGATGCCGAAGAACGAGGAGAAGTTATGGCCGAATTGTCACTATCGTTGTCATAAGAACCTTTCACAAATTTCTTATAGTTTCGGGCCGGGATAGCGCCTGACTTAAGTCAGGTAAAATGATGAGGTTCTTCATCGCTTGATTTTGAATCACCATTCCTTTCTATGATTTTCTTTCCCTTTCCGACCATATTAGAAGTTATAATTCTCCATTCTTTTTCTCGGGGAGCAGTTTTTATCTTTTTAGCAGGGTTTTTGTCCGACTCAGTTAATCGGTCGAACACCAATACTCTGTTCTTGCTGCAGCAATAACTGTCCACTACAGCAGATACTACTGTCATAAGCTACTGGCAATGACAAGTAGGTTCAGACTGAACTTGATTTATACTCCTTTTCTTAGTTAGATATTTTCTGAGATCAGTGGCCTTAGATATGGAGTTGTGGGGCCCACTCATCCATTGAGAGGGTCCAGGGACCCACTGGAACTTCTTGGAACCATTGGTGTCAAGTTCTGGTCCAACAGTGCAATGATCAACCCTGATTTTGTATTCAGATTGATTTACGCGGAGCTGAGCAGTAGCTTCGCATTTTGATATGCGGGGTTGAGAAGTAGCTTCGTATTTTGATACGCGGAGCCGAGAAATAACCTCGCGTTTGGATACGCTAGCCTCGCGTTTTACGCTGGCTTGACAATTTTGCAGAAGTTTATCTTCTAAAATATTAGCCCCGCGTGGAAAAAAATTCTTGCACGCTGGCTTATTCTTGCGATTAACGCAAGTCATAACTTCGCGTTTAGTGCGATTTTTGCCATTGACGCAAATTTGCCAATCATATTCGCGATTTACGCAAAGGTAAGGAGTCTTGTGATTAACGCAAGTCTTACTGGCTTCGCGTTTATCGCTAAGCTTAATATTAGCCTCGCGTGGAGAATCACACGCTGACTTTAATGAAATTTTATCTTTGTGATTAATGCGAGTATCAGAAATCTTGCGATTATCGCAAGTCTTACTGGCTTTGCGTTTATCGCTAAGCTTAGTATTAGCCTCGCGTGGAGAATCACATGCTGGCTTTAAAAAAATTTTATCCTCGCGATTAACACGAGTATTAGAAATCTTGCTATTATCGCAAGTCTTACTGGCTTCACGTTTATCGCTAAGCTCAGTATTAGCCTCGCGTGGAGAATCACACGCTGGCTCTAAGGAAATTTTATCCTCGCGAGTGTTAGAAATCTTGTGATTAACGCAAGTCTTACTGGCTTCGCGTTTATCGCTAAGCTCAGTAGTAACCTCGCGTAGAAAATCACACGCTGGTTTGTCCTTGCGATTAACGCAAGTTGTAGCTTCGCGTTTATCGTAATATTGGCTGGTCTTGCGATTAGCGCGAGCCAGTTTGCAAGGGACTGTAGCCTCGCGTTTTGTGAAATTAGCCTCGCGTTCAATGCGGGCTTTGAGGGCGTTTCGCCTAGCTTTCCGATTTCTATTTCGGAGTTGGGTTCTGGTCAATCCAGTTCCTGAGCTTTCTTCGACAGTAAAGAGGTCATCCTCTGTTAGGATTTCCTACCCAAACAACAGCTCTATGGTCGCGGTCTCCAAGGGTCCCCGTTTATCGGTGGATACCTGATTACCTGATCCTCGGGTATTGGAGTGCACGCGACGATAGCGTCGTGTTTTGGTCAGGTTACCTGACTCAGAGGAGAGATACTCCTCGTATTTCTGCTGGTCGATTTCTACGACTAGCATGTTCACGTCGGATCCGATCTTCTCGACGTCAGATTACGCCACGATCTCTACTTTGGTTAAAGAGATGCCTCCCACTGTGGTCGCCAGTTTATTCGAAGCAGAAATTTGCTTCCCTTCTATCGAATACAACTTAGATTACAACGAAAGTGAACAAGAAAAGAACAAATGAGAGTATTTATGTTTATCGCTCTCTTTTTACAACGAATTGTGGGATCTCGTAGCGATGGGATCTAACTAGTAGTTCTTTTGGACGATCTGACGACGATGATCTTCTCTCTTGAAGATGGCGGCCGACTTGATCTTGATCTTCTCTGGTCTTCACGAATTCAAGACTCTCACGCGTAACTTGAATTTTCCAAAATGCCAAAAAGATGATCGAAAAGATCCCTAGGGCTACCTCAAAGGGGTATTTATAGCTTTAGGATAATATGAGAGTTTCTACTTAAATAGAATTTGTATCATCAAGGATTCTAATCAAATATCTTAGTTTTGATTTAAATCTCTTGATTTAGAGTTCTGATTGGACTTAATTTAGGTATTGGATAAGTCTAAATCTTAATCTCAATCAATTTATGATTCTGGTTATCTTCTCACGCGGAGCTAATTGCATCAAAACGCGGAACTAAGAAACCAGAACGCAGAGCTATTAATTAGCTCCACGTTTCACTCAAACACGGGGCTAAAAATAGCCAAACGCGGAGCTACTAAGTTAGCTCCGCGTTCTGTTGTGAAAAACCCCATTTTACTTGGAAATTTTCACTGTCAACATATATATATATATATATATATATATATATATATATATATATATATATATATATATATATATATATATATATGAGTAAACGAGAAATTCATCGAGTTTCTTCACTGTCGCTTAGGTGGCCTAATAAAATTATTACACGTGGCGCCACTCAAAGGGCGGTTAAGAGAATATTTTTATTCGTTATTTTGAGTGGCGCCACTTGCACCCATTTTATTGGACCACTTAAGCGATCATGAAAGAACTTTCTTCATCGCCGGTGAATTTTCAGTTTTGCAATCTAGCTATCTATTGATTATATATAAATTTGCAACCTTTTTCCCTTCATTTTTAATTTGTTTTACTTTTCACCACTAACAGTTTTAACCCCCATCCCAACACCTCTCTCTCCCCCTTGCCTCACCGCCGTGTCTCTCCCTACTCGCTTTGCCTCCCAACCTACTTACACCTCTCTCTCCTCGTCGCCCTCCTCCTCCTATCCCTTTTTATGCCGGCCTCCCTCTATCTCTCTCTTCGCGTCTCTTTGTTAGGCCGGTAGGAGCCGAATAAAGTACGGCCCAATAGACCTCAAGCTCATTATTTTAAAAAAATTATAAAACCAAAAATTTTACAGAAAAATCATATTAATCAAAACATCAAATTTTGTTATCTCAACTTCTGTTGACTCTTTCTACTCAACAATCTTCTTTTTTTCTGAGATTTTTCCCTCAAATAATATTTGAATTTAGGATTGAAGAAAAGAAAAAGATGTATTTGAACAAACGTGGAAGAGAAGAGAAGAGAGATTAGGTTTGATGGGAGGTGTTGTTAGCGTACCAAGTTTTTTTTTTTTGTCTACTGTAAATGTAAATATGACAATGTTTTGAACGTGGATGAGCTTAGTCTCTCATCACCGTTGAAAATTTCTTTCCTGCATATACCGTACTGCAAGTGCAGTTGGGCTGGGCTCTGAAAACGTGCAGGCTCTGCAAGTGGGCCGGGCTCTACATGTCAGCAGGCTACAACATACATTATGATCTCCACAATCAGCCCCATTTAACTACCTTTGTAATCGACAATTAAATGAAATGATTCTAGCTAGGCTGACCCGTCCTGGCCTCTCCCTTGCTTTGGCCCAGAAATATTTCTTGCCTTTCCTTGTCAAAGTTTATCAGGATTGCACGTGTTACAACGTATTCTTTTTTTTTTGGTTATATATATATATATATATATATATATATATATATATATATATATATATATATGCTAAAAAGAAAATTAAGAGATAAAGTTTGAATAGTTTAGTATGGTAGATAGATTAGTTAATAATTTAAATCGAGAAAAGAACTCGTTAGCATATTAAATTTTAGCAGAGGGCCCCTAGCAGACCATCAAAGAGCTTTAGTTGGGGCCGGAGCTTAGTCTGTCAAAGTCTCTGACTTTGGGCCCAAAGCTGGGCCATTGTGAACAGGCACCGATGCTGGGATCGAGTAGATTGACTTTTTTTAGACTTCCTGGATTAAAAAAAAGTGTATATATACTTTCTTATACCCACACTCTATGTCGCCAGGTTAGAAGTGTCTTTGATCATCATAATCTTTTTTTCTTAATTTAATGACATAAAGTGTTTTTCATTCGTAGCCAAAAGCCCAATAACTGCTCCGAGACCCCTTTTTTTTTTTAATTTCTTCAGTGGGTCTGCTCCCAAATTTAAAACCATGCTTGCCCGGTGCATCTACTATTCTTTTAGATAAACAATAAGTAAATTTTCCCACGTTTCATTAATCAAACCTCAACGAGACTAGATAGAGCATACAGAAAGTACATAAGAACGTTTTACACTGAGGAGAGGCCTAGATAATACAAAACAAAATACAAAATATAGAATAAATAGTCACAAGATGAAGTCTCTCCGTAACCATCCCCCTGCGTATATCAATACAATGACTTATGCAACTCTAAAGAACTCTTCAATAAAGCGTTCTTTGTGTCACCAACTCCGCTACTCGATTGTGCCCCCTCCATTGCTGTATATTTGTGAACCTCTATAATCTCTTCGTCTTTCTCGCCTTTGAGGAAGCAGAGGCCCCTGAGGATTTCGACGAACTTGTTAAGGAGTGCAAGGTAAATCTGAACATCGATAATAACACTACTTCATTAGTACAATAATAAAAAAATAAAATATGATATAATTTGATTTTAAAAATACGGCCGCCTCTTTCCAGCCAGATAGTTCATAGTGTCGCCTCGATGAGAGATCCTCCAAATAAAACTTCACAGCAGGTCCATATGGACATGAATGAACCCGCCCCCTAGACCCCTCCCCCTCTTAGTAAGTAGTGTTTATAAATGGAAGCAGAACATTTTAAAAAGAGGTGTTGGATGTTTTTCTCTACTCCCTAGCATAAGAGCAAATATTTAGGTCATACGCAAAAAATATTTTTTAAGATTGTCCCAAGAATGATAGCTTTTTATTAATACTAGCCAATAAAAAGCATCAATCTTTAGTTGCACAATCTGAAATCAATAGAGAACTAGTTAATGATATTGTAATAAGATAACATCATATATATATATATATATATATATATATATATATATATATATATATATATATATATATATATATATATATAGACACACACACACTCCATAGCCAGATTTGTGAATCTGATCCTTTCTGGTTAATATAAATATTTTTTCAATGCATGTTCCAAGGGTAATTTCTGATATTTTGCTCGTTGATTTCATATATAACAGAAACTAGATTTAAAACACTTGCACCGAGCTATCCGGAGTAGAGATAAGTTCAAAAGGTTTGAAAAGGAATGATATAGTTTTGTACTTCCTCCCTATTTATCTCTACATTACCTAACTCAACTCCGAATTCAAAAATTAGACTAAAATACAATGGTGTGGTTGATAGTACGGAATTGAATAGGGTAATTATGCCTTTCCGGTGATAGAAACATCATTTCTATAAGAAGAAGGTCTAAAGGAAAGACCAACATAGGTAATAGGAAACTCTCCATGAGGGTACCGTAAAATTTTTTCCATGGTTAACTCTCTGATGTCTAGTTCACCATGAAAATAGTTTGGCTTTAACTAAAGTTGACCCTACAAGTCATAACTGTAATTTGAAGGTAAGTAAATTCTACTTAATAATCCTTATTCTACATCCATTTAACCAAATAGATCATGGGCATGAGTCATAACGTACAGATTCTGCATTTTTCTCCTAGAAACAATTAAGCACCCCGTTTACATAGCTAAGACGCACGGTCAAGTCTTACTAATATTCCCGAGCTGATCATCATCTCCGTTCCGTAACAAGTTTCATCATATATATTCGATTTAATAAGGCCCCAAAATTTCATAAAGAAAAAGATATCTAGACCGATGGACCTAGCGATTTATTAGAACGTAGGCTCAGATCGAATATAATTAGCATGTTTAACTTTCTCAACAAATTAAGAAATCCCGCTCTAGTGATTCAAGATTATGATCATCTCCCCAAATACAGTGACCAAGAGATTTAAATATGCATGGTGAA
>JAYEPQ010000002.1:93097167-93099667 GCA_036321105.1 Dracaena cambodiana | reverse complement strand
CATCATCGTCGACAGGAAGTGTTGGTAGTGAAAATTTCTAAGTAAAAAGGTATTTTCCACAATAGAACGCGGAGCTAACTTAGTAGCTCCTCATTTGGCTATTTTAGACTCGCGTTTGAGCAAAATGCGGAGCTATTCAATAGCTCCGCATTCTGATTTCTTAGCTCCGCGTTTTGATGCGATTAGCTCCGCTTGAGCAGATAACCAGAATCATAAATTGATTGAGATTAATATTTGGGCTTATCCAAATATCCAAATTAAGTCCAATCAGAACTCTAAATCAAGAGATTTAAATGAAAAGTAAGATATTTGATTAAATCCTTGATGAATACAGATTCTATTTAAATAGAAACTCTCATATTGACCTAAGACTATAAATACCCCTTTGAGGAAGCCCTAGGGATCTTTTTTGCATCTTAGAGAATTCGAGTTACGCGTGAGAGCCTTGAATTCGTGAAGACCAGAGAAGATCAAGATCAAGTCGACCGCCGTCATCTTTAATAGAGAAGATCATCGTCGTCAGATCATCAAAACGAACTACTAGTTAGATCCTATCGCTACGAGATCCCATGTTTTTATTGTAAAAGAGAGCGATAATTATAAATCCTCTCGTTTGTTCTTTTTCTTGTTCACTTTTGTTGTAATCTAAGTTGTATTCAATGGAAGAAAGCAAAATTTCTGCTGCAAACAAACTGGCAACCACAGTGGAAGACATCTCTTTCACCAAAAAAGAGATCGTGGCGTAATCTGACGTCGAGAGGATCGGATCCGACGTGAACATGCTAGTCGTAGAGATCGACCAGCAGAAGTACGAGGAGTATCTCTCCTCTGAGTCAGATAACCTGACCGAAATGCGACGCTATCGTTGCGTGCGCTCCAATACTTGAGGATCGGGTAATCGGGAATCCACCGTTAATCGGGGACTCGTGGAAACCACGGCCATAGAGCCGTCGTTTAGACAGGAAACCCTAGCAGAGGATGGCCTCTTTACTACCGAAGAAAGCTCGAGAACTGGATTGACCAGAACCCAACTCCGAAATAGAAATCGGAGCGCTAGGCGAAAGGCCCTCAAAGCCCGCATTGAATGCGAGGCTAACTTCACAAAACGCGAGGCTACAGTCCCTTGCAAACTGGCTCGCGTTAATAGCAAGACCAGCCAATATCGCGATAAACACGAAGCTAAGACTTGCGTTAATCGCAAGATTTCTAATACTCGCGTTAATTGCGAGGATAAAATTTCTTTAGAGCCAGCGCGTGATTCTCCGCGCAAGGCTAATACTGAGTTTAGCGATAAACGCGACGCCAGTAAGACTTGCATTAATCTCAAAACTCCTTACCTTCGCGTAAATCGCGAAGATGATTGGCAAATTTGCGTTAATCGCAAAAATCGCGCTAAATGCGAAATTATGATTTGCGTTAATCGCAAAAATAAGCCAGCATGCAAGAATTTTCTTCCACGCGGGGCTAGTATTCCAGAAAATAAACTTCTGCAAAAATGTCAAGCCAGCGTAAAACGCGAGGCTAGCATATCAAAACGCGAAGCTGAGAAACGCGAAGCTATTTCTCAGCTCCGCGTATCAAAACGCGAAGCTATTTCTCAGCTCCGCGTATCAAAATGCGAAGCTACTGTTCAGCTCCGCGTAAATCAATCTGAATACAAAATTAGGGTTGATCATTGCACTGTTGGACTAGAACTTGACACCAATGGCTCCAAAAAGCTCCAGTGGGCCTGTGGACCCTCTCAATGGATGAGTAGGCCCTACGACTCCATATCTAAGGCCACTGATCTTAGAGAATATCTAACCAAGAAAAGGAGTATGAATTAAGTTCAGTCTGAATCTAATTGTTATTGCCAGCAGCTTATGACAGCAGTATCTGCTGTAGTGGACAGTTGTTGCTGCAGCAAGAACAGGGTATCGGTGTTCGACCGATTAACTGAGTCGGACAAAAACCTGCTAAAAAGACAAAAACTGCTCCCCGAGAAAAAGAATGGAGAGTTGTAACTTCTAATATGGTCGGAAAGGGAAAGAAAATCATAGAAAAGAATGGTGATTCAGAATCAAGCGATAAAGAATCTCATCATTTTACCCGACTTAAGTCAGACGCTATCCCGGCCCGAAACTATAAGAAACTTGTGAAAGGTTCTTATGACGACGATAGTGATAACTCGGCCATAGCCTCTCCTCGTTCTTTGGCATTATCTAAATTGCAGAATTCAGCATCATATATGATGGATAGATTTGACGATATCGACCAAAGATTTTAGGCCCAAGAACAAATGATCCGAGATCAACAAAAGACGATCGAGGATCTTAAAATGATGCTCTCAAAAGTGGTCGAAAATACTCATAAAATTATCGAGGATAACGCCAAGAAGGAAAAAGAAATTCCGTTCAACAAAATGAACGAGGATGATAAAGAAGAAAAGGCTCACTCGATACATGAAGATGAGGATAAGTATTCTTTTTATGACCCTCATGAAGAGAAAATCGAGAAGTTA
>JAYEPQ010000002.1:93089667-93092167 GCA_036321105.1 Dracaena cambodiana | reverse complement strand
CCAAGGGGCCAGCTTGCAAGTGCAGGCTGCCCGTACTTGGTGTCGATATTGACTCCCTTACTGGTACAGGGGTTGCTCTGGCAGGAAACTCATTGGTTCCTACCACCAAAATTGCCATATTTGCAGAAACTTTCTTCTGTTCCTCTTTAAGTGTGAGAATCCCGGCTTCTATCAATGCCTGAATTCGGTTCTTAAGAGGATAACAATCCTTAGTTGGGTGCCCGACGTTCCGATGGTACAGGCAATAGTTAGGGTCATTGGTTTTACCAGCGTCTTCCGGTTTTTCATTTTCCGGAAGTTTCAACATACCCTTCCTGAGGAGGAGATGGAATAGAGTACCTATCTGCTCCTTCTTGAATGTATAAGTTTTATCTTGTCGGGGCCTATTTTGACCTGCACCTCTCGGATTTTGAGATTTTGGCTTTGGATCTGCAACAGATGCCATCACAGCCTTTCCTTTATTTTTAGGATTCTATGGATATAGCCTGTTATTCATAAAGTTTCTCGTGCTACGAGATTCCTCAATCCGGCAAATTATATCTTCCGTTTGCTCTCCCTGCTTCAGCAGATCTTCCAAGTTTTGGACTTTACAGCTCCTATTCTTATCAGCACACCAGTCCTGAAATTATGCTTGCAGATTTCTGCCAGGGTTTCTTGGGTCATACCATGTTTACAATACACGGATTTTTCCCTGAAGCGTTCAATGAAACTTTTGACTGTTTATTCTTCTCCTTGTTTCGTCACATGGAGAGAATGAACCAATATTTCGGTATCATCCTCAAAAAAACGTGCTAAGAACTATTTCTCGACATCATACCAAGTGTTTATGATTTTCGGGGGCAGCTGCATAAACCATATAAAGGCAGGCCCTCGCAAGGTACTTGCGAATACTTTGGTCATAACCGGGTCATTGCCCATCAAATGTCCTGCTTGGGACAAGAAGTAATAAATGTGTTGACTGGGAGATCATTTCCCGTCATATAGCTCTAATTTGAGCGGCTTGTATTTCTCCGTGTATGGTGCCAAATCCCATTCAAGTGGATATAGTCTTGATACCCCTGATTTTTTCAACTCCTTTTTGTGCATTAGTGCTTCAAGTTGATTTTGTAACTTCTCTATTTTCTCTCCATGTGGATCATGAAAAGAATATATATTCTCGTCCTCATGCGTCGAATGGGCTTTTTCTTCTTTATCTTCTTCGTTCATTTTATTGAATGGAGTTTCTTTTCCCTTTTTGACGTTATTCTCGACGATTTTTTGGGTATTCTCGATCACTTTTGAGAGCATCATTTTAATATCCTCGATTGTCTTTTGTTGCTCCCGAATCATTTGTTCTTGGGCTTCAAATCTTTGGTCGATATCGTCAGACATATTCATCATATATGATGCTGACTTCAATTTAGATGATGCTGAAGAACGAGGAGAGGCTATGGCCGAATTATCACTATCGTCATCATAAGAACTTTTCACGAGTTTCTTATAATTTCGGGCCGGGATAGCGCCTGACTTAAACCTGGTAAACTGATTAGGTTCTTCATCACTTGATTCTGAGTTATCATTTCTTTCTATGACTTTCTTACCCTTGCCGACAATGTTAGAAGTTACAATTCTCCATTCTTCTCGGGGAGTAGCCTTTGTTTTCTTAGCAGGATTTTTGTCCGACTTAGTTAATCGGTGGAACACTGATATCCTGTTCTTGCTGCAGCAACAATTATCGATTACAGCGGATACTGCTGTCATAAGCTGCTGGCAGTGACAAGTCGGTTCAGATTGAACTTGTTTTATACTTCTCTTCTTAGTTAAGTACTCCCTGAGGTCAGTGACTTTAGACATGGAATTGTGGGACCCATTCAAATGTTGAGAGGGTCCAGAAGCCCACTAAAACTTCTTGAGATTACTGGACTCCAGTTCTGGTCCATTAGTGTGACGATCAGCCCTGATTTTGTATTCGGGTTGATCTACGCGGAGCTGAGAGATAGGTTCGTGTTTTGGAACGCGGAGCTGAGAATTAGCTTCGCGTTTTGTGTCGCGGGGCTGGGAACTAACTTCGCGTTTTGTTACTCTAGCCTCGCGTTTTACACTGGCTTGGTGTTCCTTCAGAAGTTTATCTTCTGGAACCTTAGCCCCATGTGGAAGAAAATTCTTACACACTGACTTACTCTTGTGATTAATGCAAGTCACAACTTCGCGTCTAGTGCGATTTTTACGATTAACGATAATTTGCCAATCATCTTCGCGATTTACGCGGAGCTGATGAATCTTGCGTTTATCGCAAGTACCACTGGCTTCGCGTTTATCGCTAAGCTCAGTATTAGCCTCGCGTGGAGAATCGCACGCTGGCTTTAAGGAAATTTTATCCTCGTGTTTATAGCGAGTGTCAAAAATCTTGCGTTTATCGCAAGTTGAACTGGCTTCGCGTTTATCGCTAAGTCTAGTAATAGCCTCGCATGGAGAATCGCACGCTGGCTTTAAGGAAATTTTATCCTCGTGTTTATCGCGA
>JAYEPQ010000002.1:93029667-93079667 GCA_036321105.1 Dracaena cambodiana | reverse complement strand
ATTTAATAAATATTTTAAAGATTTTCCATACTTATTATATTTTGCAATTGTTGTGGATCCTCGTTGCAAGTTAGATGGACTTAAAATATTAATATATTTATTTTATACAAATATGTCTTATGAAAATAATGTGAGTGATTTAGTTAATGATATTAAAATATGTTTAGATATTATGTATAAAACATATGAAGATATGTATGGTGTGCCAACACAAATTACAATAGAACCATCTACTAGGGAAATTCGTAATCCAATAATATCATCTGTATTTCACAGAAAAAAGGCAAAACAAACTAGTACATATTTTAATAATTTACATTATTATTTAGAGAGAGCTAACTATGAAGATAACGCATCCCCTGAAAATTATGAATCCTTTGGTATTTTGGCATGGTGGAAATCATAGGAAAAAACATATCCCGTGCTTTCCAACATAGCCCGTGATCTACTAACTCCTCCAGTGTATACTGTAGTATCGGAGTCTGATTTTAACGCAGGTGGCAGAGTGCTCACGGACTTGAGAACCTCAATGGCGTCGGACACATTGGAGATGTGTGTCTGCTTGAAGGATTGGTACGACGCAGAAGATAGGGAACAATACTTGACTAATGAAGTTGTACTAGAGACCTTAGGTTTACCAGAAAAAAATGAAGCTTAATTAAAAGTATTTAAATTTGTAAGGATTTTCATGTATATTCAATTTTTTTTGTAATTTTTAACTCATAAATCTCTTAGAAAATATATTAAGAACAAGTTGAGGGTGACGGCTAGGGTGCTCTCCCCTCTCTTCGGGCTTTGTATAACTTCTAAAGAGATTTATAGAGTAATTATATGAATGTAATGAGATTAAATATAATATAATATTTATTTTTATTGTTATTACTTCTTATTAAATCTAGTTAAATGAAGCAATATAGCTCTTCTATTTTTTTTTTTTTAAAAACCCGCCGGGCCGTGCCGGCGGGCCGAGCCCGGGCAACCGTGCCATGCCGGTGGCACGGCACGTCCCGTTTGGGGGACGTGCCGTGCCCGGGCCGGGCCGGGCACGGCCCGATAGGCAGGTCTAACGGAGACTAGTGTTGGGGGAGGGAGAGGAAGAGACAGCTGCATGGATCTGGCCAGCAGTGAGAGGGAGGCAATTAATGCTCCCTCGGTAGGTGGGAAAGATAGCTTCGGGAAGGAAGTCAACAGGGGGGTTTGGTGGAGGTGGGAACAGCTTCGGGGAAAGATAAAGGAGAAGGGGAAACGGGCGGATTTTGGAGCCCAATTGGTTGGGCCCGGTGGGCCCTAATTTGGGCCTAATAAACAGAGGTCCACAGGGGTACTTAATTTTTGATCAAGATAAGACTTTCTAAGGCTAGTTCAACAAGGAAAGAAGGGAGTGACGAAGCGGACAAGCAGATTAATTTTCTTGCTGCAATGCAGGGTTTTGACAAGGAGATAATTACTAATGCAATAGCCAAAATGATGGAGAATTTATTTCGTGGCAAGAATTCAAAAGATATGTCGAAACGTTGGCAACCTTCCAGATTATCGAAGAAGACACGCTTGAAAAGGAAAAAAGTTACAGTGATGTTAGGGACAGGATAGTGGAGGCAGCTGCAGCTGTTGAGGGGACCCAACCTTACTATTGAGGACAATATGCAATAGAGACCAATTATACAGGAGGATAGCTGGTTGACCGATGGAGAGGACGTAGAGGAGGGAGTAAGGGTAGAAGCTCTAAACACTGACTCTAAAGAACAGGAGAATCTAATTGAGATGAGGGGTCCACCTTTGGTCACGCCCAATAGGAGAAGTCGCAGATTGGAGGAAAAAAGTGGGAAACAAGACAATGAGAGAGGAACAGTTGCGTTTCTCGCCTCTAGAAGGAAGGCGTTAATGACAGATGGCAGTTCAGGTATAATTTATTAAATTTAGATATGCTTAATCTCATGCCTGATGATATTTTACTAGATATTGCACACACATGTGAGGCATATTTGGGGAGGGAAGGAAGTGAGTTGAAAGATAACTTAGAATTTGTTAGAAAAATTGACAGCCAAAAGATTCAGGAGCCACAGGAGTCAACTAGGGCTCCGAGAGGGGATTGAGCAATGGCTCAAAAGGTAGTGGAAGGGTGGAATAAATTCCAATGAATTGTTTATTTTGTAATGTGAGGGGTTTGGGGGGCCATAGTAAAAGAAGAATGGTCATCCAGGTAATGAAAGAGTGTAGGGCGGATATTGTATGCTTGGAGGAGTCAAAATTGGATGGTACACGTCCAGGTAGAATAAATAGTTTATCGGTCAATAAGAAGTTTAAATTTCTAATGAAAGAGGCAGTTGGTGCCTCTGGCGGGATCTTGATATGATATGATCAAGATCGGTTTGAATATCTAAACCACAAAGTTGGTGAGTATTGTCTTTCGGTTTATCTTAAAAGAAAGACAGATGGCTGGACCCAGTGGATAACAGCTGTATACGGTCCACATGATATCCTAAGACGTAGGGAGTTGTGGGAAGAGCTTCGTTGCATAAGCAGACGCGTGACGGGGCAGTGGATAGTAGGGGGAGACTTTAATGTCATACGGTATGCCAAAGAGAGACTAGGGGTGATACTAATGATAGAGAGAGACACGAGTTTAATGACCTCATATCCAGCCTACAACTGATCGATTTTCCAATGGGTGATAGGTTATCTACATAGTCCAATATGAGAGAAAGACTCTCTTTGGCAAAATTAGATTGGGTCTTCATCTCTAAAGAATGGGATGATAAGTTTGGCCTGGCTTCGGCATATTCTGTAAGACGTTCCATATCAGATCACATACTGATATGTCTCTCCTCA
Organism: Dracaena cambodiana; assembly: GCA_036321105.1. NCBI lineage: Eukaryota > Viridiplantae > Streptophyta > Magnoliopsida > Asparagales > Asparagaceae > Dracaena > Dracaena cambodiana. Next base: position 93,076,838 of record JAYEPQ010000002.1, on the reverse strand, counting down.
GGGGAAGATTGTAGAAAGACAGAAAAGATCTTTGAGAAGTGCTGGCTGCAACTCCAGGAAGTTAGGGAATTAATTAAGGAAAGTTGGTCGTAGCCAATCGTGACGAGTGATGCAGCGAGAAATGTCTGTATCAAAATTAGAAGATTGAGGAAATCATTGGTAAAATGGGAGAGACGGTACTTACAGGACGAGAGAGCGGTTAAGGACGTTGTACTCCAGAACATTGATAGTCTGGAAAAAAGTGAAGAGACCAGGGAACTGGACGAGTAAGAATTCAAGGAGCCACTGGAAGCAAGGTGGGATATTAATCTCATTTTCAAAAGAGAGGATGAAATCTGGAGACGGAGAGCTGGATGCCAATAACTAAAAGAGGGAGATGCAAATACAACATTCTTTCATAAGATAGCTAACATGCATCGCCGAGTAAACAGCATTACTAGACCGACAGAAGGGGAGCACATTCTGGAGACGGAAGAGGTCTTGCAGAAGCACATCTTTACTCACTTTCAAAGACTGTTCGGGGAAAGAAACAATCAACGGGTAAGTATGTACCCGAGAGTATGGGGCCCACAAGTAGAATTAAACGGATTAGAGGAAGCTGCAACAGATGAGGAGATTAAGAAAGCGATCTGGGAACTGGGATTGGATAGAACACTAGGACCTGATAATTTTCCCTTGTTCGAATTTTAGCCACTTATTAAAGATGATATAATACAGCTCGTGAAGGAACTCATGATAGGAATAACAGACTTGGAAAGTATAAACTATTCGCAGCTTTTCCTTATTTCGAAGAACAAAGCACCGGCGACGGTGAGAGAATATCAACCAATAGCATTGTTAAACAGCTCTTTGAAAATTGTTGCTAAAATCTTGGCCAACAGGCTATCGTCTCTTTTGACCAAACTCATAGGTGACTATCAGTCAGGTTTTATCAAATGACGCAACATATTAGAGAGAGTTGCTGAGGCTCATGAAATAATACATCAGGTAAGTAAAGCCCAAAAGTTTGGATAGTTATTAAAGTTGGATTTTGAGAAAGTTTACGATACTATAGACTGGGAGTGCCTATTGAAGGTCCTAAAACACAAGGGCTTTGGGAACCGCTGGATTGAGCGGATAAAACACTGGTTAGCCTCTGTAAAATGCCACATTCTATTGAACGGAGTTCGTAGTAAGGAAATGGTATGCAAAAGAGGTCTGCGACAGGGGGACCCACTGTTCCCCCTACTGTTGGCAGCGAAAATTTCTAAGTAAATAGAGTTTTCCACAACAAAACGCATAGTTAACTCCGCAGCCCCGCGTTGGGCTATATTAGCCTCGCGTTTGAACAAAACGTAGAGCTATTCAATAGCTCCGCGTTAGTTCCGCGTTCTGCTTCAATAGCTCCGTATTTTGATGCGATTAGCTCCGCGTGAACAGATAACCAGAATCTCAAATTGACTGAGATTATGATTTGGGCTTATCCAAATAACCAAATTAAGTCCGATCAGAACTCTAAATTAAGAGATTTAAATCAAAACTAAGATATTTGATTAGAATCCTTGATGAGAGCAAATTCTATTTAGATAGAAACTCTCAAATCATCCTATATAAATACCCTCTTGGGGAAGCCCTAGGGGTTTTTTTCTTTTGGTTCGGTAGAAGAGGTCTTTTTCGGTCTTCCTTTCTTCTTTTCGGCATCTTGGAGAATTCAAGTTACGCATAGAGCCTTGAGTTCGTGAAAGACCAGAGAAGATAGTCTACAGTCGGCCGTCATCTTCAAGAGAGAAGATCTCGATGTCAGATCGTCAAAAGGAGCTGCCCGACAGATCCCATCGCCACAGATCCCACACTATTTTGTAAAAGAGAGAGATTGAGATATAAAATCCTCTTGTTTGTTCTCTTTTTATCTTGTTCACTTCTATTGTGATCTAAGTTGTACTCAATGGAAGGAAAGCAGCAAACTTTTGCGACGAATAAACTGGCGACCACAGTGGGAGCCGTCTCTTTCACTGATGAAAAGATTGTGGTGCAATCCGACGTCGATATGATCGGATCCGACGTAGACATGTTGATCGTTGAAATCGACCAGTAGAAGTACAAGGAGTACCTCTCCTCTGAATCATCAGGTAACCTGAACAACACACGACACTATTGTCGTGTGCGCTCCAATACCCGAGCAACGGGCAAAAAGGAATCCACCTTGGAACGGGGATCCTTGGAGACCACGGCCATAGAGCCGGTGATCGGACAGGAAATCCTAGCAGAGGATGACCTCCCTACTGCCGAAGAAAACCTGGGAACTGGATTGACCAGAACCCAACTCCGAAATAGAAATCGGAGAGTGAGGCGAAAAGCCCTCAAAGCCCGCCTTGGACGCGAGGCTAAAGAACGCGAGGCCATGGTCCCTCGCGAACTAGCTCGCGCTAATTGCGAGACCAGTCATTATCGCGTTAAACGCGAAGCAACAACTTGCGCTAATCGCAAGGAAAAACCAGCGTGTGATACTCTGCGCGAGGCTATTACTGAGCTTAGCGAGAAACGCGAAGCCAGTAAGATTTGCGCTAGTCGCAAAATTTCTGACACTCGGGAGAAACGCGAGTATAAAATCTCTTTAAAGCCAGCATGTGATTTTCCATGCGAGGCTACTACTAGGCTTAGCGATAAACGCAGAGCCAGTACGATTTGCGAGAAACGCAAAATTTCTGACACTCGCGATTAATCGCGAGGATATAATCTCCTTAAAGCCAGCATGTGATTTTCCATGCGAGGCTACTACTAGGCTTAGCGATAAACGCAAAGTCAGTAAGATTTGCGTTAGTCGCAAAATTTCTGACACTCGCGAGAAACGCGAGTATAAAATCTCTTTAAAGCCAGCATGTGATTTTCCATGCGAGGCTACTACTAGGCTTAGCGATAAACGCAGAGCCAGTATGACTTGCGAGAAACGCAAGATTTTTGACACTCGCAATTAATCGCGAGGATATAATCTCCTTAAAACCAGCGTGTGATTCTCCACGCGAGGCTACTACTGAGTTTAGCGATAAACGCGAAGCCAGTAAGATTTGCGTTAGTCGCAAAATTTCTAACACTCGCGAGAAACGCGAGTATAAAATCTCTTTAAAGCCAGCATGTGATTTTCCATGCGAGGCTACTACTTGGCTTAGCGATAAACGCAGAGCCAGTACGACTTACGAGAAATGCAAGATTTTTGACACTCGCGATTAATCGCGAGGATATAATCTCCTTAAAGCCAGCGTGTGACACTCTGCGCGAGGCTATTACTGAGCTTAGCGAGAAACGCGAAGCCAGTAAGATTTGCGCTAGTCGCAAAATTTCTAACACTCGGGAGAAACGCGAGTATAAAATCTCTTTAAAGCCAGCATGTGATTTTCCATGCGAGGCTACTACTAGGCTTAGCGATAAACGCAGAGCCAGTACGATTTGCGAGAAACGCAAGATTTTTGACACTCGCGATTAATCGCGAGGATATAATCTCCTTAAAGCCAGCGTGTGATTCTCCACGCGAGGCTACTACTGAACTTAGCGAATAACGCGAAGCCAGTACAACTTGCGATAAATGCAAAATTTCTGACGCTCGCGTAAAATGTGAGGATAAACTTCCCTTAAAGCCAGCATGAGATTCTCCATGAGAGGCTACAACTGAGCTTAGCCATAAACGCGATGCTAGTAGCACTTGCAATAAACGCAAGATTTTTGATACTCGCGATTAATCGCGAGGATATAATCTCCTTAAAGCCAGCGTGTGATTCTCCACGCGAGGCTACTACAGAGCTTAGCGATAAACGCGAAGCCAGTATAATTTGCGATAAACGCAAAATTTTTGACACTCGCAATTAATCGCGAGGATATAATCTCCTTAAAGCCAGCATGTGATTTTCCATGCGAGGCTACTACTGGGTTTAGCGATAAACGCGAAGCCAGTAGCACTTGCGAGAAACGCAAAATTTTTGACACTCGCGAGAAACGCGAGGATAAAATTTTCTCACAGCCAGCGTGTGATTCTTCACGCGAGGCTACTACTGGGCTTAGCAATAAATGCGAAGCCAGTAGCACTTGCGAGAAACGCAAGACTTTTGACACTCGTGAGAAACGCGAGGATAAAATTTCCTCACAGCCAGCGTGTGATTCTTCACGCGAGGCTATTACTGGACTTAGTGATAAACGCAAAGCCAGTACAACTTGCAATAAACGAAAGATTTTTGACACACGCGATTAATCGGGAGGATATAATCTCCTTAAAACCAGCGTGTGATTCTCCATGCGAGGCTACTACTGAGCTTAGCGATAAACGTGAAGCCAGTACAACTTGTGATAAACGCAAGATTTCTTACGCTTGCGTAAAACACGAGGATAAACTTCCCTTAGGGCCAGCGTGTGATGGTGATTCTCCACGCGAGGGTAAAATTGATCTTAGCGTTAATCGCAAAGACAGCAAAATTTGCGTTAATCGCAAGGACAAGCCAGCGTGTGATTCTCCATGCAAGGCTATTGTATCTGGAATTGAAACCAGAAAAGCTCACGTTAATCGCAAGGATAAAAATTGATAGAGCCAGCGTGTGATGGTGATTCTCCACGCGAGGCTAAGGCTGATCTTAGCGTTAATCGCAAAGACAGCAAAATTTGCGTTAAGCGCAATGACAAGCCAGCGTGTGATTCTCCACGCAAGGCTATTGCATCTGGAATTGAAACCAGAAAAGCTCACATTAATCGCGAGGATAAAATATTGATAGAGCCAGCGTGTGATGGTGATTCTCCACGCGAGGCTAAGGCTGATCTTAGCGGTAATCGCAAAGACAGCAAAATTTGCGTTAATCGCAAGGACAAGCCAGCGTGTGATTCTCCACGCAAGGCTATTGCATCTGGAATTGAAACCAGAAAAGCTCGCTTTAATCGCGAGGATAAAATATTGATAGAGCCAGCGTGTGATGGTGATTCACCACGCGAGGCTAAGGCTGATCTTAGCGTTAATCGCAAAGACAGCAAAATTTGCGTTAATCGCAAGGACAAGCCAGCGTGTGATTCTCCACGCAAGGCTATTGCATCTAGAATTGAAACCAGAAAAGCTCACGTTAATCGCGAGGATAAAATATTGATAGAGCCAGCGTGTGATGGTGATTCACCACGCGAGGCTAAAACTGATCTTAGCGTTAATCGCAAAGATGGTGAAAATTGCGTTAATCGCAAGCTTCTTTACCTTCGCGTAAATCGCGAAGATGATTGGCAAATTTGCGTTAATCGCAAAAATCACGTTAAATGTGAAGTTATGACTTGCGTTAATCGCAAGAGTAAGCCAGCGTTCAAGAATTTTCTTCCACGCGAGGCTAATATTCCAGAAGATAAACTTCTGTAAAAACGTCAAGCCAGCCTAAAACGCGAGGCTAGCGTTCCAAAACGCGAGGCTATTTCTCAGCCCCGCGACGCAAAATGCGGAGCTATCTCTTAGCTCCGCGCAAATCAGCCCGAATACAAAATCAGGGCTGATCGTCATACTAATGGACCAGAACTGGACTCCAGTGATCTCAAGAAGCTTCAGTGGGCTCCTGGACCCTCTCAATAGATGAATGGGCCCCACAATTCCATATTCAAGGCCACTGACCTCAGAGAATACTTAACCCAGAAAAGAGACATAAATCAAGTTCAATCTAATCCTATTTGTCATTGCGAGCAGCTTATGACAGTAGTATCTGTTGTGATGAATAATTGTTGCTGCAGCAAGAACAAAGAAGATCACCTGCATGACTTAAGAATAGTCTTCGATGTTATGTGAAAACATTATCTGAAGATGAATCCCACTAAGTCTTTTATGGGGGTGTCCAACGGGATATTCCTTGGGTTCATAATAACCTCAAAAGGAATTTTCCTTGACCCAGAAAAAGTAAAAGCGATTAGTAAAATGACACCGCCCCAAAATCTTAAAGAATTAAGGGGGTTGCAAGGAAAATTAGCCTATATCCGGCGCTTCATCTCCAATCTATCAGGGCGATACCAGCCATTCTCCAGACTCATGAAAAATGGGGTTTCTTTCGTATGGGATGAGGCATGTCAACAGGCGTTTGACGATCTCAAAGAATATCTCACTAAAGCTCCTGTTCTTATAGCACCGACCACTGGGCAGCCATTTCTTATATATGTAAGGGCCATGGATGATGATTTAGGAGTGTTACTTGCTCAGTATAATGAGCACGGCCATGAACATGCCTTCTATTACTTAAGCAGGACAATGATCGGAGCTGAGCGTTGGTATACCCCAATTGAAAAACAATGTCTAGCCCTAGTGTTCACTGTTCAGAAAATGCGACACTATCTTTCAGGGCAAACGATACATGTCATCTCATGGATCAATCCCTTGAAAATCCTGATTACAAAACCAGGATCCTTAAACGGCCGATTGGCGAAATGGGCATTATTGCTATCGCCATATGATATACACTTCGTCCCTCAAAAAAGTCATAAAGGGACAGGCGATTGCCGATTTTCTTGCAGACCATCCAATTTGGTCTAACTCTAAACAGACGTCAAAGGTTAACACAGTTAGTAAAGAACAACCATGGTAAATGTTCTTTGATGGTGCTGCCAGACGATCTACTACTGGAGTGGGGTTGTGCTAATATCCTCACATAAACATATATTGCCTAACGGTTACTCATTAACGGAACCGTGTAAAAATAATATGGCAGAATACAACGAGCTCATTATCAGCCTGAAAATGGCTCTGCAACTGGGGGTGAATTATTTAGAGAGATATGGAGACTCTAAGCTCATCCTCAATCAGATGACGGGTGAGTATGAAGTCAGACATGAAGCCCTCATCCCCTATCATCAGCTAGCTACTGAGCTAGCAGGATATTTTGAACAATTTTATATATATCATATATCTCGGAATGAGAATGTCTATGCAGATGCCCTTGCTGCATTAGCTGCAATATTGGCGATCCCGCCAGGTGAAGCTAAAAGCATCACTATTGGTAGCAGAGAACTCCTCCACCCAGATATGGTATTCCAAGCCAAAGAGGTGTGCTAAACAGGTTTAATTCTGGAACCCCATGATTGGCGATTTCCATTCATAGATTACGCTTTATATGGGATATTGCCAGAAGATCCAAAAGAAGCCACCTCAATAAGGAAGAAGGCCCAGAAATCTATTATGACTATAAGCTACAGACTTTGTATAGAAAGTCAAGAGATGGTTTGCTGCTACGCTGCATATCAAAAGCAGAAGTAGATGAAGTGCTGAGGGAAACACATGATGGAGTATGTGGAGCTTATCAGCCCGGTCCAAAACTCGGAGACCGCATAATAAGGCTGGGATATTACTGGCCGAACATGATTACAGAGGCAATGGCATACGCTAAACGGTGTCATGCATGTCAGGTACATGCTAACTTCATCCACCAACCCCCAGAATACTTGCACAATATCGTTGCTAGTTGGCCATTTGAGGCATGGGGAATGGATATTGTGGGGCCAATAACTCCCCCCTCGTCCAGAGGATATCGGTTTATTCTTGCAATAACCGATTATTTTTCAAAATGGGCCGAAGCCGTGCCCATGAGAGAGGTGAAAACGACAGATGTGATTAAATTCATTAAGCATCATGTCATTTACCATTTTGGCGTCCTCCGAAGGATCATTCATGATAATGGACCGCAATTCATCAGCCAGGGATTCTCAAGATTCTGTGATAAGTTCAGAATCAAAGATACTGCTTCAACACCATATAACCCCGCGGCCAATGGGTTAGCCGAAGCCTTTAACAAGACGATCATTAAACTCCTTCGAAAGTTTGTCTCTTCCAATAAACGAGACTGGGACGAAAAGCTGGGAGAGTGCTTGTGGGCTTATCGCACCACCATTCGCACCCCAACAAAAACTACCCCGTTTTCTTTGGTTTACGGAAGTGAGGCCATCTTGCCTCTTGAAATCCAGATACCATCATTAAGAGTGGCCTTAGCCACAAAGATGACGACAGAAGAGTGCCATCAATAAAGATTACAAGAATTAGAGGCGTTAGATGGAAAACGTCTCAGGGCTCAACAACAAATTAAGTTGTATCAAGCCCGAATCTCGCAAACGTTCAATAAGAACGTTAAACTAAGGACCTTTAAACAAGGAGACTTGGTTCTGGCTATTAAAAGGCCAATGATTCTAACCCACAAGACTAAGGGTAAATTTGAACCTAAGTGGGAAGGACCGTTCGTTGTGGAGATGGTATACTCTAGTGGGGCCTATCGCTTAATGAATCAGAACGGCGATAGAATGATTATGCCGATCAATGGCAAATTTCTGAAGAAATACTATGCTTAAACTAAAACAGAATGATGACAGAGTAACTGTCACATCTGGTTCAAATCCCAAGGAGCCTTGAACCGCCTCCACTTGTTCAAGTTACGCAGATGAGCACTTGAACTTCTTTCTTATCAAGCATGCGCAATTAGGCGCCTCTGCAGAAATCTGATGAATCCTAACCCGATCATCTTGGTGTGCCCAGTTCAAGTTACGCATGAGAGCCTTGAATCGCCTCCACTTGTTCAAGTTACGCATGAGAGTCTTGAACTGCCTCCACTTGTTCAAGTTACGCAGATGAGCACTTGAACTTCTTTCTTACCAGGCATGCGCAATTAGGCGCCTCTGCCAAAATCTGATGAATCCTAACCCGATCATCTTGCTGTGCCCAGTTCAAGTTACGCATGAGAGCCTTGAACCGCCTCCACTTGTTCAAGTTACGCATGAGAGCCTTGAACCGCCTCCACTTGTTCAAGTTACGCAGATGAGCACTTGAACTTCTTTCTTACCAGGCATGTGCAATTAGGCGCCTCTGCTGAAATCTGATGAATCCTAACCCGATCATCTTGGTGTGCCCAGTTCAAGTTACGCATGAGAGCCTTGAACCGCCTCCACTTGTTCAAGTTACGCAGATGAGCACTTGAACTTCTTTCTTACCAGGCATGCGCAATTAGGCGCCTCCACAGAAATCTGATGAATCCTAACCCAATCATTTTGGTGTGTCCAGTTCAAGTTACACATGAGAGCCTTGAACTGCCTCCACTTGTTCAAGTTACGCAGATGAGCACTTGAACTTCTTTCTTACCAGGCATGCGCAATTAGGCGCCTCTGTCGAAATCTGATGAATCCTAACCTGATCATCTTGGTGTGCCTAGTTCAAGTTACGCATGATAGCCTTGAACCGCCTCCACTTGTTCAAGTTACGCAGATGAGTACTTGAACTTCTTTCTTACCAGGCATGTGCAATTAGGCGCCTCTGCCGAAATCTGATGAATCCTAACTCGATCATCTTGGTGTGCCCAGTTCAAGTTACACATAAGAGCCTTGAACCGCCTCCACTTGTTCAAGTTACGCAGATGAGCACTTGAACTTCTTTCTTACCAGGCATGCGCAATTAGGCGCCTCTGCCGAAATCTGATGAATCCTAATCCGATCATCTTGGTGTGCCCAGTTCAAGTTACGCATGAGAGTCTTGAACCACCTCCACTTGTTCAAGTTACGCAGATGAGCACTTGAACTTCTTTCTTACCAGGCATGCGCAATTAGGCGCCTCTGTCGAAATCTGATGAATCCTAACCTGATCATCTTGGTGTGCCTAGTTCAAGTTACGCATGATAGCCTTGAACCGCCTCCACTTGTTCAAGTTACGCAGATGAGCACTTGAACTTCTTTCTTACCAGGCATGCGCAATTAGGCGCCTCTGCCGAAATCTGATGAATCCTAACCCGATCATCTTGGTGTGCCCAGTTCAAGTTACGCATGAGAGTCTTGAACCGCCTCCACTAATTCAAGTTACGCAGATGAGCACTTGAACTTCTTTCTTACCAGGCATGCGCAATTAGGCGCCTCTGCCGAAATCTGATGAATCCTAACCCGATCATCTTGGTGTGCCCAGTTCAAGTTACGCATAAGAGCCTTGAACCGCCTCCACTTGTTCAAGTTACGCAGATGAGCACTTGAACTTCTTTCTTACCAGGCATGTGCAATTAAGCGTCTTTGTCTAAGTTAAAATGATCCTTATCCAATCATTTCAGGTACTAGCAGTCTAAGTTATGCAAATGAGTCTTAGATTGCTTTACCAAAACAATAAGTTATTTAATTGTTGAGCAAGCAAAGATTTTGAAGCCAACAGATAAAGAGTCAAAAGAGTTATCTTTATTCATGAAGCAAAAGGTTACAAAAGAAGAGGGAGTTATAGCTCTCCCAAAAGCTTCAACCTATTCATCAACTCATCGATAACCCGGCGACGAGTTTCCTCCATGGAGTGTTGAGATTCTCTGGTTCACGTGCAAAAGATCTCCTCTGCAAATATCAACTATGATCTGTTTAAAGTTCTTAGTAGATCATCTGAAGATACTGCTACAAGAATCCTAATAAAGATGCACAAGTTGGATTCAACATGTTACAAGCCCTTAGATGATCATCTCTATTACCTTGGAAAGCAACAGAGATTGTCATCTAACAGAAATGGCCCTCAAGAAAACTTAATGAGCTGCCACAGAGTTCTTGTAACTCCTTCAAAAGTTTATCTTTTGGAGCCAAGGCTTGAAACATACAACTATATTGTAAAGCATATGCTTCTGACTTCTTTAGAGTTACTTTTGCTGATGAAGATCGGAAGAGCCACATGCACTCCTCTTCAAAAAGATCTGGTCCAAGTACTTCACTGCAAAAGAAGAATCAAGAGTTAGAAAAAGTTTTACAAAAACTCGAAAAATCTTCTAAGTATGAAAACGCGGAGCTAAGGATAAACTCCACGCACAGTTGAGGAAATAGGCTCGCGAGACTTATTAATATAAAATTAATAATAAATAAAAAATAATTAATATAAATAAAAATAAAAAATTAAAATATAAATAAATAGAAAAATAAAATAATAATTAAGGAAATAGGCTCGCGATTAATACGCGACTGCTAGTCAAAATAGCCTCGCGATTAAAACGCGACTGCTAGTCAAAATAGCCTCGCGAATGAAATGCGACTGCTAGTCAAAATAGCCTCGCGATTGAAACGCGACTGCTAGTCAAAATAGCCTCGCGAATGAAACGCGACTGTTAGTCAAAATAGCCTCGCGATTAAAACGCGACTGCTAGTCAAAATAGCCTCGCATTAAAACGCGACTGCTAGTTAAAATAGCCCCGTGTTTCAAACGCGAGGATGACGCGATAACTTCGCGTAAGAAAAAGACCAGAGTTCTTCTCTGTCTTTCGTCCCAAGCCTTACGGCCGGAGAATGGCGATCTCGCCGGTTCAAAAAATGGTTGGTCGGTTAAAACCAAGCCAAAACACTCCAAAATTGATCTAAGGAGTCTAAAAGTTGAAAAATTCTGCCTCCGATTGGTGCAACATGGACTGGTTCGCCATTGTGGCCACTGCCTCGGCTGCCGCCGCCGCTGCTAGCGCCAACCGCCGATGGTGAGGAGGTGTGCGATGCCGTACTCTTCTTAAATGACATCCTAGTGATGGAAAATCTTTGGAAAGTCGAAGGAAGTTCGGTTGAAGATCACTGGTTAGCCTCTATAAAATGCCACATTCTATTGAACGGAGTTCGTAGTAAGGAAATGGTATGCAAAAGAGGTCTGCGACAGGGGGACCCACTGTCCCCCCTACTGTTGGCAGTGAAAATTTCTAAGTAAATAGAGTTTTCCATAATAGAACGCGGAGCTAATTTCGCAGCCCCGCGTTGGGCTATATTAGCCTCGCGTTTGAACAAAACGTGAAACTATTCAATAACTCCGTGTTAGTTCTGCGTTCTGGTTCAATAGCTCCGCGTTTTGATGCGATTAGCTCCGCGTGAACATAATCTCAAATTGATTGAGATTATGATTTGGGCTTATCCAAATACCCAAATTAAGTCCGATCAGAACTCTAAATCAAGATATTTAAATCAAAACTAAGATATTTTATTAGAATCCTTGATGAGAGCAAATTCTATTCAGATAATTAAATCATCCTAAGGCTATAAATACCCTCTTGGGGAAGCTCTAGGGGTTTTTTTCTTTTGGTTCGGCAGAAGAGGTCTTTTTCGGTCTTCCTTTCTTCTTTTCGGTATCTTGGAGAATTCAAGTTACGCATAGAGTCTTGAGTTCGTGAAAGACCAGAGAAGATAGTCTACAGTCGGTCGTTATCTTCAAGAGAGAAGATCTCGAAGTCAGATCGTCAAAAGGAGCTGCCCGACAGATCCCATCGCCACAGATCCCACACTATTTTGTAAAAGAGAGAGATTGAGATATAAAATCCTCTCGTTTGTTCTCTTTTTATCTTGTTCACTTCTATTGTGATCTAAGTTGTACTCAATGGAAGGAAAGCAATAAACTTTTGCGACGAACACCTACTATTTGTTTTAGTTCCGGATGGGCTAAGCAGAATGATCACAAAGACCAAGGAAGCGGGAATACTTGAGGGGCTCAATGGATCAAAGGCGGTCAAGATAATTAACTTATAGTATGCAGACGATACCTTGTTATTTGGCACTACCGATATTAAACAGGATGTTGTACTGAAATGGATCCTCTGTTGCTTCCAAGCATGGTTGGGGCTAAGAATAAATCCTAAGAAATCTACTTTAGTTAACCTGGGAAAGGAAAACAACATTCTTCTTATTATACGAAACATTTTCGGGTATCAATAAAACCACTTTCCTATCAAATACTTGGGAGTGCCATTCAGGCTGGGTAGACCAAAGAGGGAAGATTGGAGGGAGATCATTGACAAATTAGAGAAGAGTCTGGATGGATGTCAAAACAGATACTTGTCAATAGAGGGAAGAGTGGCCTCAATAAACTTGGTTCTCACCTCTATACTGTTGTATCTCATGTCATTCTATCGCTTACCCGTATGGGTTAGGGAGATGATTGATAACATTCGAAGGAATTTTTTATGGGGAGGGCCATGCCCGGACAATCGAAAATATCACTTGGTTCAGTAGGAGCAAGTATGCAGACCCTAGAATGATGGAGGACTGGGTATAATAAATTTAAAGATATTCAACGAGGCACTGCTAATTAAGTGGATTATGGAGAGGAGTGATTCCTACGAAGGCAATGTTCTGGTCCTGTATCTCGTGTGTTGGAAATGTGGAATCTATATCCTTTTGGGAGGATAGATGGATTACAGATATCTCGTTGAGACGAATATCCCCTAACTGTTATGAACCATTATTGGACAAAGAGGCCACAGTTGCAAGGTGCTGGAAACAAAATACTTGGTACATCATAACAGATAGATCTTACCCTACGACAGCTACTTTCGAACTTAAAGCACTTAAAGATCTCTTGGGACATAGTGTTCCAAGTAGAGACAAACAGGACCAGCCAATTTGTAGGTGGAGAAGAGGGGGACAACTCTCAATTTCGTCAACTTACAACCATTTCATAGATGGTGGGTGCAAGATGCTGAATGTAAGACGGATATGGAATAAGAGATACCCCTTAAAAGTTAGGATCTTTATGTGACTACTACAAAGAGAAGCAATTCTCACTTGGCCTAAACTTCTACATAGGGGTTGGTATGGACCTATGTGTACTCTGTCGGGCAATAGGAGAAGATGCAGCACATCTATTTCTAAAATGTGACTTCTCCAAAGATTTATGGAGAGAATGTGGACGTCGCTTTAGGGTGTTGTTTGACTTAAAAAAATAGGGTAGCCTATGGAAGAGGGTATACATCCAAGATTCTGCACCTAAATTAAAAGTTATATTAGTTACTTCGATCTGTTGGAATATACGGCGTGAGAGAAATAACCGAATTTTCAACAACACCACGCACACATTTCAGTCTTGTGTTAGCTATATTTATTTTGATGCCATCTCTTGGGCAGGATATTTATCAGAAGAAAGCACCAGAGCTCAGACAGGAAGCCCTCAGGAAAACGCGCAATAGAGAATGCCTCCACCTATACATGTAGGACCAAACGCCGAGGACGGCGACGGTACTACCTCTATTTGGGAGGAGTAGAGCTGGGAATTTCCATTCTGTTGGGGAAGAAAGTACCATACCCACAGCATTGTGCTTCGTCTCTATTTTTGTACTAGGATCTATTTTATGTATTAAGTAGTATTTTTGGACTATGTACTTTGTTTCTATGTTCTGTTAAAAGTTCATTAATGAGGGGCATGGCTCACCGTTCTTCTTCAACAAAAGAATTATCCTAAGTTTCTGAGATATGCTATAGGCAATATCCTTAGCATCTGCAGGCATGTTCCAGCTTTAAGTGATAATGTCTTTAATCTCAAATGATTCTAGCCACATTTTCTCAAATTGAACTTTTTTTCCTACCCTGAAGTTTGGCCCTTGCAACAAGCCTCAAAGGTACATGGTTTAAAGTCAGCCTATTACACGATGAAATGGATGTTAGATACCATACGAAAATTACATAATAGATTTTTATATTAAATCACCAAGAAATTATATATAAAATATGCAGAAGCGTACCTGAATCCATAACAAATAATCACGTTGTAGAGCCATGCGATTTGCCTTCCAGATCTACACGTTTTTCTAAGAGAACCCTTTTAACTTTTCTCTCTAGTTTCTCTTTGTCGATGAGAAACAGAAAAGAATCAAAGTGACGTGTGATTTGGGGACCATAATCGCCTTTTTATGGACATATCTGTCTATTGGTATTTCTAATTTAGCCCATCATAAAATCAGAAATTACCAATTATATTTTTACATATAAAAGGCTCATACCTTATTAGATACATTAAAACCCAACTTAATTAGATCACTTTTAATTGGGTCCAACCATATTAAACAGTTTACAATACATGATTATTTCACATATGGGCCAATATTGGATAATGATCCAACAATCTCCCACTTGGACCATATATGTAACCTTATAATCATATTTTGCATAATTTCTGAATGAGCTTAACTCTACTGTCATTTCCGAAATGTATTTGTAACCAATCCGGTCCATCAATCATACTAACATAGGATCAAAGCGGATTTTATTACAGTAACCGTAACTCAACCCATCAATGGTCACGTATATCAATACAACTGAATGACATGGATCATGATGTGAATGTGTAGCATGAAAATTTTATGTAATGTGATCTTAACATGCCTATTTCCAATTGGTCCTCCCTTAAACCTTATTGAGATCAAACAACATAATAATTCAGAGTGTGAATAAAACAAAACTTTATTTCTGCAGAAAATAACCTTAAAACCATAAAATGAAATAACTGAAATATGTCTATATCATAAGAGCATATGATAATACAAACTCCCACTAAAACCGAATATCATCAATAAACACGACACCCATACAAGCAGTATGCTCATGAAACACTTTGGGTGGCAGTCCCTTCGTAAGCGGATCCGCAATCATGGAGTTTGTTCTTATGTGCTCTATAGACAACTATCCACTCTGAACTCCTTTTTTCACAACCAGGAACTTGATGTCTATATACTTCGACTTCGTCAAGCTCTTATTGTTGTTGGAATGTAAAACTGCTGACTTATTGTCACAAAATAACTTGAGTGATAAATTAATAGAGTCCACTATACGCAGCCCTGTGACAAAATTTCGCAGCCATATCCCGTGAGTGGATGCCTCATAACATGCTATAAACTCAGCTGCCATAGTAGAATAGGCTATAAGAGACTGTTTAGTACTCTTCCAAAAGACAGCTCCTCCAGCTAGAAGATAGATGTAACCCAATATGGATTTCATACTATCTTGGCATCCAGCAAAATCAGAGTCAGTATACCCAATGATCTTAATCTGATCTGACCTTCGATACGTGAGCATGTAATCATTTGTTCTCTGTAAGTATCACAAAATCCTTTTGGCTGCTTTCTAATGGTCTGCTCCTGAATTGCTTAAATACCTGCCCAACATCCCTGTAACATACGCGATATCTGGACGTGTACAAACCTGAGCATACATCAGACTCCTCACTACTGAGGCATAGAGAATTTTCTACATTTCCTTTTCCTCAAAATCATTCTTAGGGTATTGATTGAGACTAAACTCGTCTCCCTTAGCCATAGGGGTATCACCTGGTTTAAAATCTTACATGCCATATATTTTGAGAATATTTTCGATATAGCTCTTTTGTGATAATCCTAAAATACATCGAGAGCGCTCTCGGTGTATCTGAATCCCTAATACAAAAGAGGTGTCACCAAGATCTTTCATCTCAAAATTCTTAGTTAGAAATCTCTTGGTTTCGTGCAATATGCCTATATCGTTGCTGGTAAGTAAGATGTCATCAATATATAATACTAAGAAAATATATTTGCTCCCCCAGGACTTATGGTAGACACAGTCAACGACCAAATTCACTTCAAAACTGAATGAGATGATCACTTGATGAAACTTGAAATACCATTGTCGAGATGCTTGCTTGAGCGCATAGATGGATTTCTTAAGTTTGCAAACCATATGTTTTGAGTCTCCTGACACAAAGTTTTCTAGCTGGACCATATATATCGTCTCATCAATGTCACCATTGAGAAACGCTATTTTGACATCCATTTGATATAACTCAAGATTGAAATGTGCCACCAATGCCATTATAATCCTGAAAGAGTCTTTTGAAGAAACCTAAGAAAATGTCTCTTTATAGTCGATACCTTCTTTCGGCGTAAAACCCTTTACGACAAGACGAGCTTTATACCTTTCCACATCACCTTTCGAATCCCTTTTAGTCTTAAATATCTATTTGCAACCAATAGGTTTTGCTCCTTCTGGCAATGGGATAAGATCCCACATGTCATTGTCCTTCATGGACTTTATCTCCTTATTCATAGCATCTATCCACTTTTGAGAGTTAGAACTTTCGATGGCTTGACGGAAGTTGATCGGGTCATCTTCCATCACTCCAACGTCTACCTCGTGTTCTTGGAGAAATACAATATAATCATCTGGCAATACACTTCTCCTCTCTCGAGTAGATCTCCTTAATGACATAGGTTTTTGAGGTGTCAGAGTTTGTTCTTCTGGAACAATCTCTTGAACGGGAGGTTATTCGACATTGTCTTGATCTATTGTGTCTTGAAGAAGGTCAAGAATGGAATTCTGATCAATGCCAATAACACCTGTGGGAATATCAACACATTCCTCTTAAAAAACAAAGTCCCTGCCTGTATCTCCTCACTCAAACTCGACATTCTCAAAGAACAGGGCAATTCCCGTCTCGAAAATCGACCTCGTCGTGGGATCATAAAACTTGTACCCCCTGAATCTTTTAGAGTATCCAACGAAACAGCAACTAGCCGTTCTTGAGTCCAGTTTCCTTACATTTAGCCTATAAGGCCTTGCCTCAGCTGGACATCCCAAATGTGTAAGTGCTTAAGACTAGGCTTTTTGCCTGTCTATAGCTCATAAGGGGTTTTGGCAGTCGCTTTAGTTAGAACTATGTTAAGAACATATGCTGCAGTCTTAAGTGTTTCTCCCTAAAGTGATTTAGGCAAGGTAGAATGACTAATCATACTTCTCACCATGTCCTTGAGCGTTCTATTTCATCTATCAGCAACACCATTCATAGTGGGTGAACCCGATATAGTATACTGTCGGACGATACCGCATTCCTCTAGAAATTTAGCAAAAGGTCCTGGACGTTGTTCACCTGAACTGTCATATCTGCCATAGTATTCACCACCACGGTCAAACCTGATGCTTTTGATCCTTTTGCTGAGTTGGTTCTCAACTTCAGTTTTATAATTTTTGAACACTGCTAGTGATTGTACCTTTTCATTAATAAGATATAGATAGCCATATCTAGAGAAACTGTCTATAAACGCGATAAAGTATTGTTGACCACTCCAAGTAACGGTAGGAAATTGCCACAAATATCCGTATGAATAAGTTCTAAGACGTCCAGAGTCCTGCTGGCTTCAAATCTCCTTTTGTTGGTTTGTTTTCCCTTTATGCAGTTAACACAAACATCAAATTCTGTGAAATCTAAGGGATCAAGAATTCGCCTGACACAAGTCTCTCAATTCTCCGTCTGGAGATGTGACATAATCTCTTGTGCCATAACACAGCAGAATTCTCATTGGTTAATTTTCTCTTTACACCTCAAGTACTTAAATACAGAGATTCATTAAATAAAGTTATTCTGTTAATTGAATATAGATTATCGTAACTTGATAAAGAACTGGATCCAACCAAATTTGAATCATGAAACAAACTAAAATTTTCATTTCCAAATGAATAAAAAAAAATCAAATTTGTCCAAAACAGAGACAAAAATCAAATTTCGTCTAAGGGACGGTACAACAAATGTCTCATCAAGATCCAAATAAAATCCAGTCTTTAACACTAATATAAACTTTCCAATTGTTTCAACTTGAACTTTCTTGCCATCACCCACATAGATGTATCTTTCAACATCATTTAGTTTTCGGTAACTCAGGCAACCCTGCATAGACACACTGATGTGAGTGGTTACACCAGAATCTATCCACCATGTGTGCATAGGAACCGAAGTTAAATTAACCTCAGAACAAACTAAATTAATAAGCATACCTTTCTTAGCATGCCAAGCGTAATAGTTACTGCAATGCTTCTTTATATGCCCTTCAACTCCACAGAAGAAACAACCAGTACCTTCCGATTGAATCGATTTCTTTTGTTGTTTTTTCTGAGGTACTATATCTGTAACTTCCTTATCCTTTTTCCTCTTTTGTTTTCCCTTGTCCTTAGAGATTGAGGCTAAGTGAGCACTCTCTGTCTTTTCCAGCTTCAGCCTCTGCTCCTCTTGAACACAATATGAGATGAGCTCATTCAGAGACCAAATCTCTTTCTGACAATTGTAACTCACCTTAAACTGGTTGAGCTGAGTGGAGAGGGATATCAGAACCAGAGGCACTAGCAAGTTCTCAGAGAGTTCAAGTTTAAGTGCTTTCTACTTTGAAACCAGATGAGACATCTCCATAATGTACTCCCTAATATTGCCTTTGCCTTTATACCTCATTGAAATAAGATTTGTCAAGAGCGTACCAATTTTAGCCTTTTCGTTCTTGACAAAACTCTTTTCAATATCCGCAAGGAACTCCTTAGCCGTAATAATTTTTTCAGATATTGTGCCTCTGAATGCTTCTGGAATGGCTTTCTTCATGATCATTAGACACATGCGATTTGACTTCTCTCACCTTTCAATGTCCCTCATTTATTCAGAGGAACTTTCAGCAGTGAGAGGTGCAGAAGGAGGAGACCTTAACGCAAGATCGAGATCCATGACTCCGAGAACAATCAAAAGATTCTCTTGTCATGACATGAAGTTAGAGCCATTTAGCATAGAAATTGAATTGATATTGGCACTAATATTAGCAGGATTTTGTAAAGCTGAATCTAGAGAACAATGAACAAAAATAACAAGCTCACATTAGTTCATTAACCAAATAATATTAATAATTTCAAATAAATGTAAACCCCATCTCAAGATATTGGGATTCCATTAATATTTTATCTTTGGACAACAATATTAACTTCTGAGTGATATCTTGGTGTAGTAATTAAATACTGATAATAAATAATATATCAAACAATAAATTTTCCTTTGGGCCAATTCATTGTTCACATTTAAACAAATAATCATCACGCATTCATTACCACAGGTACACATGCAATTCTATTAAATATTAACCATCCTTTGGGCTGATCAATATTCATATAAGTTATTTGCACACAACCTTTTATATTTCAAGATAAAATCAATTTCAACAAGTGATGTCACTTTGCCAACATTTGCTTCAATCAATCAATCTCAAAATTTATATCCAAAATATAAATATTTGAAATTAAAATTATACCAAATCGATCCTTAAAAATTTTTTAAAAATTAACCTTAAGAGAAAATTCTTTTAAAAATATATATGTATACATATTTTTAAAACAAGCCCAAATCCAAAATAAAACCTTAATAGCCTTAAAAAAAATTAAATACACATATTTAAACAAATAGGCACAAGCCCACTTAATTTTTTTTTTGAACAGTAATCCGAAATCTTTTTTTTGAACAGTAATCCGATTTTTTTTTTATGATTTAACATAAAGTAGCTCTGATACCAATTGTTAGATACCATACGAAAATTACATAATACATTTTTATGTCAAATCACCAAGAAATTATATATAAAATATGTTGAAGCGTATCTGAATTCATAACAAATAATCACATTGTGGAGCCGTGCGATTTGCCTTCCAGATCTAAACGTTTCCTAAGAGAACCTTTTAACTTTTCTCTCTAGTCTCTCTTTGTCGATGGAAAACAGAAAAAAATCAAAGTGACGTGTGATGTGGGGACCATAACTGCCTTTTTATAGACAAATCTGTCTATTGGTAATTCTAATTTAATCCATCATAAAATCAGAAATTACCCATTAGGTTTTTACACATAAAAGGCACACACCCTATTAGATATATTAAAACCCAACTTAATTAGATCACTTTTAATTAGGTCCAACCATATTAGACAGTTTACAATACATAATTATTTCACATATGGGCCAATGTTGGATAATGATCCAACAATGGATGCTAACGAATAGTGTGATTCTTGGTCCGATGAAACTACAAATCTATTCGAACGCGCTAGACAAGGATTTTCTCTCAGTTTTGACCTAATAAGATCTTGATCGAATAAAAATTAGGTAGGTAGGAAATAAATAGTTTTTTTAGTAATAGAATAAATAAGACTTTTTGATCAATAATAAGAAAGTGTCTATATTACATGTTTTTCAATACACCACTTATGTATAGTACGGATATTATAAATAACGATTTGAATCCTCCACATATACTATCTATATTGAGATTTAGAGGTGTTTGCATAGGCAATTCTCTATAGAGACACCTTAAACACACCATGTATGTGTCTGTGTAGGGATTACTGAAGGTGAGCCGCCAACTTAGGAAAAGTTATGTGAGATAGCGGCAAAATTATAATGATCCAATAATTTTTCTTCAATTTTCATGTACAATTACTATCTCTACCTCCTTAACTTTTTTCGGATTAAATTTTATAAATCTTGGATATCATTTATCCTTTCATCAAGTGCATATAAAATGTTTATTCATTTAAAATCGTTAATTTTATGTTAACTTGATGGAGGATCAAATCAAAACTAAAATCCAAGAAATTGGGTATGAGTGAACCTCAGTGGGCCGAGATCATAATCAAAAAGAATTTTAAAAAAATTATTGGAGATAGTAGAAATAAACTATACTTCAGCTAATTACATGAGCTGCCAGCTTATTTCTATTTTTTTCATATATATATATATATATATATATATATATATATATATATATATATATTGTGGGAACGGGAAATACACCGACAGTGAAGGGAGTTCCTTCACTGATGCTTAGGTGGCCTAATAAAATTATTACGCGTGGCATCATTCAAGGTAACAAATAAATTAATTCTCTTAAGCGCTTTTTGAGTGGTGCCACATATAATAATTTTATTGGGCCACCTAAGCGGCGGTGAAAGAACTCCTTTTACCGCCGATAAATTTCCTGTTTACTCATATATATATATATATATATATATATATATATATATATATATATATATATATATATATATATATATATATATATATATATATTTGCATATGTATGCATGATGGCACACACTAGCTATTATAAGTGACTTTTATTGATGGGAGTGACAGATGAAATGCTGATCTCATGCTGATCTCGTATTAATTTTTGGCTACTTTATTAGTGATAATAATTAATAATAATAATAAAAAAGAAGTTGGAGATGATTTGTGAACGAGGCACAGGAGGATTAGGTGAGAGTAAGATGGAGGGTCTCTCCCAACTCCAATCTCATTATCATTAATCTCAATTCCTTAGAAATAATCCTAACCCAATCAATTTGAATCCAATTAATTAGTGAGATACTTTTTGTCAATGATAACCCAATTCGACACTCGTTCATGATCTTGACTCCACCCACTCCCACCCATCCTTGTTACCTTTTCCTTCTCCTTTTCTTGAGCCATTCGACATCCTCCGCCCTTAAATCTAGACTATAGCGATATGTGCACATCCATCTCATCTACAAGTTAATAACAAAATTAATTATGTAATACTAAACAATTAAAAATATTAAACTATATATACTATATGGAAAGGAAAAAAGAAAAAAACAAAAAAACAAAAAACAAAAAAAACATTGTACCCACAAAATCTGAATAGAAGTATATAGCTTATATAGCCAGCAGCAGCAGGCTTATCTCCCTCTAGCTTAGCTTATGTGTGTGTATATATATATAGCCATTCATTCCCCTGGCATCATCTCCTCACATAATAGAAGCCAGCAAGTAAACCCCTCTCATCTCTCTCATAACATCGCGCATAAGCACTCTCTCTCTCTCTCTCTCTCTCTCTTTTGTTAGCATTAGCTATAGTTAATATGGGGTTGGTAATTGGGGATCAAACGCAAACACCCATTCACTTCTTTCTCCTCTTCTTCGTCATGCCCATAATCACCGTCTTTTTCCTTCTCTCCACCCGCAAGCGCCGGAAGGCCGTCCGCTTCCCCCCGGGCCCACGCCCCCTCCCCATCATCGGCAACATGAACATGATGGACCAGCTCACCCACCGCGGCCTTGCCTCTCTGGCCCAGAAATACGGCGGCCTCTTCCACCTCCGCCTGGGCTTTCTCCATGCGTTCAGCGTGTCCACCCCTGACATGGCCCGCCAGGTCCTCCAGGTCCAGGACAACATCTTCTCCAACCGCCCTGCCACCATCGCCATCACCTACCTCACCTACGACCGAGCTGACATGGCCTTCGCCCACTACGGCCCCTTCTGGCGCCAGATGCGCAAGCTCTGCGTCATCAAGCTCTTCAGCCGCAAGCGTGCCGAGTCCTGGCAGTCAGTCCGCGACGAGGTCGACCTCGTAATCCGTGCTGCCGCTTCCTCCGCGGGCTCCCCCCTCAACATCGGAGAGCTGGTCTTCAATCTCACCATGAACATCACGTTCCGTGCTGCCTTCGGGGCGAAGCAGTCCGATAAGGACCAGGACGAGTTCATTGGGATCCTGCAGGAGTTCTCCAAGCTGTTCGGTGCGTTCAACATCGGTGACTTCATCCCCTGGCTCTCGTGGGTGGATCCTCAGGGGATCAACAAGAGGCTCAAGGCCGCAAGGAAGTCGCTGGACCGCTTCATCGACAAGATTATCGACGACCACATGGCCAACCCTAAGGAAGCAGATGCGCTGGATGCCGATATGGTGGACGACATGCTCGCTTTCCTTGGAGAAGGCAAAGGCATCGGAGGAGGCGACTCCGACCAGCTCAGGCTAACTAGAGATAACATCAAGGCCATTATCATGGTACGTACGTCCGTCCGTCTGCCAATTTGACTCATCTTAATTAATTTTTATCATCACTTTGGCAATACTAACACGGACTATAGCTAGCTAGTTCCATTAATTACTCTATTAAATATTAATTACCCGCTTGCTTTTATTTTATTGTATGTATTTGAAAAACATATTTTAAAATATTAGTCAATGCTACGTACCTAGCTACCTGATAAATATAAAAGATATATGAATCGGTAGGATATATATATATATATATATATATATATATATATATATATATATATATATATATATATATATATATATATATATATATATATATTATTATCATGAAGATCGATGCAAGTGACTGAGTATTCCCACCAAAGTCTCTAGCTAAATATTGTTTATTTACTCTTATTTGCTTTCATCATGTACACCTTCGTCTCCTTGTCTAATATTATTATGTCACTTTTGTGATATTAGTATCTATATATCTAGAGTGCTACCCGTATTTTTCACTGCTAGCTAGCTACCTCTCCAAAATTGGGTACAAGTCGTATTGAATATGATAATAATAGCCGCTTTCCTTTACTCCACTCGTTATTAATTTGACGGAAACTTTTCCGGTTTTGACTAATTCCGTCTTATTTCCAAATAATGTCACATTTTTCTGAAGGTGGACAAAATTTAAGATGTGATATATATATTTCATTGTCACGGTGTTGCTCAGGTATGTGTCACTCCACGAGGAATGGCTGAAAATCAATCCATTTGTATTTTTTTTGGGGTATTTATTTCTTCTATCTATTGATTAATAAATATTCAAATTAAGTTTCAAACAGTCTTTTCCCCAGCTAGCTGGCCTATATATATATATATATATATATATATATATATATATATATATATATATATATATATATATATAATAATAATAATAATAATAATGGGATCGATCGATTAATGTAACTACAGGATGTGATGTTTGGCGGAACTGAGACGGTAGCATCCGCGATCGAGTGGGCGATGGCGGAACTGATGAGGAGCCCAGATGAGATGAAGCGAGTCCAACAAGAGCTGGCCCGAGTGGTCGGGTTGGATCGGAAGGTGAATGAGTCGGACCTGGAGAAGCTCCCCTTGCTAAAGTGCGCCATCAAGGAGACCCTCCGCATGCACCCGCCCATCCCCCTCCTCCTCCACGAGACCGCCGAGGAATGCGAGGTCGCCGGCTACACCATCCCCAAGAGATCCAGGGTCATGATCAACGCTTTCGCCATCGGCCGCAACGAGTCCGCATGGAAGGACGCAGATGCATTCCGGCCCTCCAGGTTCGCACCGGGCGGCGAAGCTGCCAACGTCGACTTCAAGGGGAATTTCTTCGAGCTGATACCGTTCGGGTCCGGGCGACGGTCCTGCCCGGGGATGCAGCTGGGGCTGTACGCACTGGAGCTGGCTGTCGCCCAGCTCGCTCACTGCTACACCTGGGAGCTGCCGAATGGGATGAAGCCCAGCGAGATGGACATGGGGGACGTGTTCGGGCTCACTGCACCCAGGGCAGTCCGGCTCGTGGCGGTGCCAACGCAGCGCCTCAGTTGTCAGATCTGATCGTGCATCTCGTTCGCCGTCGATGATGATGGGTATATACTACTCTTCAAACATACATACATACGTAGACAGACGAGCGTGCGTTATTTGTGTTTTAATTAAGTTGAATTCACACTTGCAATAAACGGTTTGAAGTTTGGATTTCGACTCCCGTCGTATGCAAATTAAGGACGTGAGACAACAATTGTATACGTATTATTATTATTTGTAAGGATATTGTATGCCATCATGCAATTTACTGCGTTGAATATTATAACTTTTTTATTTCCTTCATGTTAGATATTAATATATTTATTTATTTGTTTGTTCAATTAACAACGGAAGTGTGCCTACTCTCTGTATACATTGTATACGGGATTAATATCCACGACCCGCTAGCTCATATAAGTTATATAAGTTATGGGCCGGCAAAACCTAGTAATCTTTTTCTCTTTTTTTTATAATTTCTTTCTAAAATCATGATTTGTATCACTTTAGAGCAAATTTTGTGAGTTTTGAAGTTTATTTACTTTTTCAACAAGTGGATATAAAATATTGCATTCATAAATTAAAAAAAAAAACTATTATTTTTATGTGCACTAAATGAAAAATCAAATCAAAATTAAAATTTAAGAAATTGGATATGAGCAGACTTTAGGAAGTCAAGATTTAATTTAAGTGCACTTATTAAAGTATGAGCATAATAACTAATAGTTTTGATTGTCCACATATAATCTTTATGTTGAGAATCAAGGACAGTTCTATAAACAATTCTATGTTGGATTATAATTATGTTTAGTGCTTAGCAAGCGGAATTAGAAGCAAATCAAATACGAATCCGTGTGAAAGTGATCAACACGAAGGAAATATTGTGCATTCATTATTATTATTTTTTTCAATTCTTCTTTTTAAATTGGTTGCAGAAATTTTGGGAACACACACATAGATCGATGTTCAGACGGAAACGGCAGGAATGTTATTTATGCATAATGCTCACAGGTCATAAGTAAAATAGCAAAACAACAAAAAGCTCCAATATTTTAAATACATCACATTCACCCACTAGTCTCATAGCCTCCAATTCCATCTCCATCTCCATCTCCATCTCCACACGGGTCACGGCCTCCAATTCCATCTGTGCCTCTAACTCCATCTCCAACGCCTCGTGGGCCACAGCCTGTCCTCATTGGTTTTACAAGAAAATGGACCAAATCAACGGATATGACAGAAGAAGTTCAAAAATTAAAAAAAAAAAAATCTCAAAAAAAAAAAAAAAAAATTACTCGGTCAAAATATATTTTCCAATTCCGTCCAATCCTACTTACTATGTCCGAACCTGACAAATCTTAATTTCTCAAAATGATAAACCGGACTTACCATATCTATTCATAAATAGTTATTTCATTGTCATTAATTAGAAGATAAACTATTTTTTTTTAAAAATAAACTTACCTAAAATTTGGTCATCTAATACAATTAGGAGATAAATTAGGAGGATAGGAAACTCATTATAATTTGGATAACTAATTGAAGTCTTGTATTTTTTTAAATAAAAAAAAAAAAGAGTTATGAGGAAATAAAATTAACTTACGGACAAATAAGGAAAAACTCCATACTAGCTAGTTCATTACATAAAAATAAAAAAGTAAATAAAATTATCTACACTTTGATCAACTGATAAAATAAAGAGATAAAAATTATGAAAATAAAAACCTCATTTCAATTTCGTCAACTAATTAAAATTGTTTGTTTACTATAAAAGAGGAGGAGAAAATAAAATTAACTTATAATTAGTTTTTTTTTTATTTTTGGCCAATAGTTGTTAAATTAAATGACTAAATGGTGAATGTGGATATGACAAGTGTAGAATTCTCAAAATGAATCCGGACTGTCAAGTCGGTCGGGATTGATTGAGATTGGAAAATATTTTTTCCACTGAGTTGTTTTTTTTTTTTTGAAAATAAACGGTGGGTTAGCACCCCGCGTTCCATTAAAAAGGTTTTAATAGAGCATACAAATAAGCATAGTACAATAATTTTAGGATTCTTTTTTATTATAATAATTTTCGTTATATGCAATTTGGAAAATTGCATTGCTTCAGTTGACAAAAAACCAACGAACGATCCGCGTGGGTGATCGATATTCAGCACCCCCGGTGACTTATTGTTATTGAAGCCCGTACGGTCACTATAAATGGTGACCAGACCATCAAGAGGCCGATTTGTTTTGGAAATACTTTACACTGCTCGCGATCGCTAGCTAGCTAGCTAGGAATTCTTTGTGACATATACTAAACATGCATGATCATTGTATTGCAGACTAACCAACTAATTATATTAATTTCTAGCTAGAAATCAATCAAATTTCTAGAAATGAGATTCCTTCCTATTAATTAGGTGGGAAAACCCACCCCCATTAAAGCATAGCAACTTGGTCATATTTTGTGGTAATTAAAACTACCCTTAATAATTAATTTATCAAAAATGAGAAAGAACATTAAGCCTGACCCTAACCAAAATCGAACTCAATCATAGTGGGCCGGGGCATACTCACAAATCACGCCATCTAGCTAGAGACGGAAGGAATTAATGGCCTAATTGGTAGGTATATTTAGAATTTCTCTTTGAAGATTTCGTTAGACGTTCAAGCTTGATTATGTTTGTTTCTAAAAAAAGGTCAACCACTTTTTGTTGAACATTGAACATGGATACAGGAAGAAGCTCGATCACATAGAAAAAGCAAACTATTATGGGAAAGAATCTTGTCGCTTGCATGCTCAAATTGATAGACAGCAAGATTTATTATTATTATTATTATTTTGTCTTAAATAATAGTCTTTCGTGCATGTGTCCTTATGTATATATCATATCTTTTAAATATTCTCTACCTTTTGGGGAAAAAAAATAAATTAAATTAAATTCTTTTATTCGATGCAAGGAGATTCAAACTCATACCCTCATGGGTTGGATCATCTATT
Source organism: Dracaena cambodiana (assembly GCA_036321105.1). Classification (NCBI taxonomy): domain Eukaryota; kingdom Viridiplantae; phylum Streptophyta; class Magnoliopsida; order Asparagales; family Asparagaceae; genus Dracaena; species Dracaena cambodiana. The sequence goes on along the minus strand of JAYEPQ010000002.1, from coordinate 93,048,981 downwards.
AGTAGGTGGAGCTGGACATCCACCGGAAAATGAAAGATGGAAATTAATAGCGAACACACACATATATATATAGAGAGAGAGAGAACTGGTGATGATCCATCTCACCTCATCAACGGCCTCAACCACACGAAATCGAAATCAAAATCAATCAAGAGATTAATGGGCACAGAGAAATAGACAAGCAACACGATCGAACAATGACTTGGGAGAAAAGAAAAGAAAAGAGTTGGTTTGCTAAAATTTGACGATACACCTAGCCAGCTATATATATTTATAATTCTCTCTTTTAGTTGAATTCTTGTGACGCCTTGATGAGAAAATTGAAAACGAGACTTAATGAATGACAGGAGGAGGTCGACTTAAACACATCTCTATACGGTAAGATCAGAGACAGGCCGCGCTAACATACATACATATAGATATATAGATATACATACATACAAAATTAGCATGCAATGTGAAATTGAAATATTTGGTTTACTGTTTATTGCCTTGTCAATTGCTAGCTCCGTCGAGAATTTTCTAAATTATATACCTTTATCTAATATTGTATGTCGATGGACTATATTGTTGGACGCAAAGATAACTACAAATATGATCTGCCATACAAGTTTTAAGTACAATGCATGCATTTTACCAACCTCTATTAGTACATATATAAATACAAATGGTAATTGATCCATTATCAATAAAACGGTAACAGTCTCTCAACAGAAAGAGAATGTAATTAACATAAATTTATTTGTTATATATGGTAGATTGTGGTTTTACTACATAACTAATGTCTCATTCTGAGTGTTGTTGGAGGATAAAATTTCAAAAAAAAATAAGCAAAATTAGCTCTGCGGCCGGTTGGATGCAAACCTATTGAATAGATTCGTGTCGACAAGAAGTTTAGCTCTGCGTCAGAGTAAAACGCAAAGCTAAAACCTTAGTTTTGCGTCCAGAGTATTTAACTCCGCATGGACAGATTTTCAGAATTTTAAATTGATTGTGATTGAGATTTGAGATTATTTAATACCCGAATTGAGTCCAATCAGAATTCAAATTCAAGAGATTTAAATCAAAATCAAATATTTGATTAGAATTCTTGATGAATACAAAAACCTTCTATTCATTTCCCTAAGGAAACTCTCATAACCAACTAAAATATATAAATAGCCTCTTTGAGGAAGACTTTAGGGGTGTTTTGACAATTCAAGTTACGCGAGAGATCCTTGAAGCCTTGGAGATCTTTTGGAATTCAAGTTATGCGCGAAAGACTTGAATTTATTGAGATCAACGGAGAGAGAGAAACTAGGGTCAACCATCATCTTCTTCAAAGAGAGATTTTCACGTCGAATCGTCAACATGTTCTGCTAGTTAGATCCCATCACCATATGAGAACCCACTTTTTATTGTAAAAAAGAGCGATAAAATATAAATCTTCTAGTTTGTTTTTTTTATTATTCTTCTTTCGTTGTAATCATTGTAAGTAATGGAAAAAAGTAAGATTTTTGAGGAGAACAAACTAGCGACCACAGTGGTAGATGTCTCTTTTACTGAACAAGAGATCCTGGTGCAATCTGACATGAAGAAAATTGGATCGGTCATGGATATGCTCGTCGTTGAGATCGACCAGTAAAGATATGCAGTTTATCTCTCCTCTGCATCAGGTAATCTTACTGAAATACGGCACTATCGTCATGTGATCTCTAAAAGCTATAAATCAGGTAACAAGGAATTCTCCGTTAATCAGGGGTCTTTTGAATTCGTAGCTATAGAGCCGTCATTTGAGCAAAAAATCCTAAAAGAGGATGTTGTTCCTACTGCCAAAGAGATATAAGAATCTGGCTTTACCAGAACATAACTCCGTAATCGTAATCGTCGAGAAAGATGAAAAGCCCTCAAAACCCGCGTAAAACGCAAGGCTGAAACAGAGGCAGAACGTGAGGCTATACTTTGCGAACTGGCTTGCGTTAATCGCAAAACCAATAAAAATCGCGTAAAATGCGAAATTGACTGTAAGCCAGCGTGCGAAGAAGTTTTCTCCACGCAAGATTACAGATCCTGGATATGAAATTAGGAAAATTGACAATACTCGCGTAAAACGTGAGGTTAATCTTAGAGGCAAGCCAGCGTGTGCAGAAGTCTCTCTACGCAAGACTACTAAACTTGAACATAAAACTAGCAAGAGTGCTAAATTTCGTGTTAATCGAGAAGTAATTGAGAATAAGCTAGCGTGCGCTGAAAATTCTCCATGCAAGACTATTAAAGTTGGACAAAAACTTGAGCTTAGTATTAAACGCAAAGCTAAGAATTCTTGCGTAAATCGCAAGATTATGCCAGCGTACGAGGATACTCCCCATGCGAGACTAAACAACCAACAGAAGTTAAATTTCTTCATAAACACCAAGCCAACGTAAAATGTGCGGCTAGCATAAAACGCGAAGGTATAGCCCAGTTTCGCATGAGTGCTCTAAAACGTGAAGCTAACTCCCAACTCTATGTAAAACAGTCAATATACAGAATCAAGGCTGATAAGCAAGATATTAAATATCTGACAGACCAGCACTTCAACAACAATCCTGAAAAGTTTCAGTAGGCATCCGGACTTCTCCAACAGCCAAGTGGGCCCCACGCCCGAAACATAACTGAAAACTCCTCATCTCCTAAAGTCCTTGATCTTAGAGAATACTTAACTAATAAAAAGAAAGCAACTCAAACTCAATCGCACTCCATATGCCAGTGTGAGCAACTAATATCAGCTCTGTTAAATAACTGCTGTTGTAGGAAGAAAAGAGTGTCTGTATTTGACAGAATAACTGAGTCTCCTCAAAATACTCCAAAAAGGAGAAAAAATAATCTAAGATATAGAATCAAAGAAAAAGAATTGAAGGCAATGACCTCAAATATGGTCGGTAATGGTAAGAAGGTCATGGAGAAAAAACATGAGTTGGATGCAGATTACGAACAACCTCACCATTTTATCCGACTCAAATCAGGTGTCGTCGTCCCTCGAAATTACAAGAAACTTGCAAAGGGTTCATACGATGATGATAGCGACAATTCGGCTATACCTTCCCCATAATCATATACCTCTTATCGACCAAGAAAATTGACGTCGAATGCGGTGGATAAGTCCGATGACGTTGACCAAAGGTTGGAAGCCCAAGATCAAATGATTCGAAACCAACAAAACACTATCGATGACCTCAAGTCAATACTCTTGAAAGTGGTTGAGAACACTCAGAAGATAGTCAAATATAAGGCTAACACCTCTCGGAACCGCCACGTAAGACAAATGAAGAAAAGGAAAACACAGAAGAAAAACTTACTCAGTGCATGAAAAATACAATAAGTTTTCCTTCCATTATCCTTATGAAGAGAAGATGGAGAAACTACAAAGGCAACTCGATGCATTGGTGCAGAAAAAGGAGCTAAAAGAATCGAGAATTTTAAGGCCACACCCGCTTGAATGAGACTTTGCCTCTTATGCCGAAAAATTCAAATCTCTTAAATTGGAATCATATGATAGGAAGGGGTCTCTGAGTCAGCACATATATTATTTCTTGTCGCAGGCGAATCATCTATTGGGAAACGATCCCGTGATGACAAAAGTATTCGTGAGTATCCTGCAAGAGCCTAATTTTACATGGTTCATGCAATTGTTCCCAAAAACTATTAATACTTGGTATGATGTGGAGAAGTAATTCTTGGTACGTTTCTTTGGGGATAATATCGAGATATTGGTTCATTCTCTCCTTGCAACGAAATAAGGGGAAGAAGAAACGATCAAAAACTTCATTGAACGCTTCCGAGAGAAATCCGTACAATGCCGACACGGTATGACCCATGAAACACTAGTTGAAACCTGTAAACATAATTCCAGAACTGACTTGCTGATTAAGATATGAGCTGTAGAGTCCAAAACCTAGAAAGACCAGTTAAAATAATGAGAGCATAAAGAAGATATAATTTGCCGGATTGAGAAATCTCGTAGTACGAGAAATTATACAAATAATAGGTCATATCTACAGAATCCTAAAAACAAAGGGAAGGTTGTGATGACGTCAGATGCATATCTGAATCCGAGATCCCAAAATCCAAGAGGCACGGGCCCAAACAAGTCCCAACCTGACGAGACGTACTCATTCAAGACAGAGCAAATAGGGACTCTGTTTCACTTTCTCAATAAAAAAGGGATATTAAAGTTTTCAGAGAACTAGAAACTAGAAGATGTAGGAAAAACCAATGATCCTAATTATTATTTATTCCACCAAAATATTGGGCATCCAACCAAGGATTACTACCCTCTCAAGAATTGAATCCAAACATTAATAGAATCCGGTGTCCTCCAGCTTAAAGAAGAACAAAAGAACAATTCTGTGAATATGACAACTCTGGTCATAGAAACTAATGAGTTTCCTGCCGGAGCGACCCCTATACCAATAGGGAAGCCGATATTAATCAATTATGATCCCCATAAAATGAAGCATAATGGATTCTTCCCGATTTCTATAAAAAAGGAGAAACCATGGGGGTACACTCAGACTTACTGAAAAACGAACAATCGACTTGCTCAGCTAATTCCACAAAAATCAAGAAAAATACTCGATCGACACCAAGCATGGGCAGTCTGCACTTGCAAACTTGCCCCTTGGGTACACTTCGAACCACAGCTGTGACCGAGTCGTCCTCATTGGTTAGCAGCCGGATTGGGTTGGGGTTGCCGAAGACATTGACGGTGATAAGTATCATATTTTTCTGCTGCTCTTTTTAGCCATTGAAAAATTTTGTGTGATGACTGAAAATCTGATGGTAAAATGATTGCCATAAATTTAAAAACAAAATAAAAAAAACAAAAAAAAGGGAAAAAATTATGTGTGTGTTTATATATATATATATATATATATATATATATACATACATACATACGAATATAATTTTGTTATCTAATGTTGTTAAAGTAAAAGGAAGAGAATAAGTTTCTCGACAACCTATCATACTAGGGGATAAAATATGAATTGCCCAATGCTGTTAAAGTAATGAAAAGAGGGTATAATATCCTCGACAACTCATCATGCTGAGGTAAAAGCATGAACGGCCCAATACTGTTAAGACAAAAAGGGAAAGGAAATCAAATTCTCGATAATTTATCATGCTAGGGGATAAAGTATAAACCACCCAATACTATTAAAGTAGGAGGAAGAAGGGATCAAGTTCCTCGCCAACCCTATCGTACTGGGGATAAAAGTATGAAATCAACTACCCAATACTGTTAAAAGCAAAGGGGAGAGGAAATTAATTCCTTGATAATGTATGCCATAAAATCGTAAATGATTCTCTATTGAGTTTTTTTTAATAAAGGATTACAATTTCAATAGTTTTCCGTTTACAGAAGATGAAGAAAATCAAATTTTCTTTTTATTTAAAACTAGGCTCTAATGGAAAATGACTCTCTCTATAATAGTAATCTCCAAATGCCTTTTTCTGCTTAACCTTCTGTTATTTATAGAGATTTGGAGACTTTTGAGTTGATGTAGTTGTCCAACTGATGGCCTCCACGATCCGAGAATTAATTTCTCGCCCTTTAATCCAGTGGATTTGTATTAAATCTCTAGAATTTACAACTGACGTTTTTAATTTTCTGGATCGTAATTAAAATGCGGAACGTGAATCTCAGACTTTAGCTTCGCGGACGGCTCTTTTTTATCACAACTAGAATGGCTCTTTGGAGGCTTTTGAGTTGACGTAACTGTCCAACTGATGGCCTCCACAATCCGAAAATTAATTTTTTGTCTTTTGAGAGGAGAATTTGCTCCAGAATTTGCAACCGTCATAATCATAACTGAAAGCAAAACACGAATCTCAAACTTTAGATTCGCATTTTCTTTAAACTGTAATTAGAACGTGAATCTTAAACTTTCGATTCACAGTTCTTTCAGACTGATACTGGGATGCGAATTTCAAACTTTATATTCGCAGCTTTGATGAAATTACAGCTGGAATGCGAATTTTAAATTTTAGATTCGCGGCTCCTTCAGACTGTAACTGGAATGCGAATCTCAGACTTTAGATTCGCAGTTTTGTTGTAATGACATGTTTGCATTTTACATAATATGCTTGGGCACGATAATGAGACTCTGTAGGGCCCACTTTTTATTAAGTCTGCAAATCTAGATAAAGAGATTCACACTTCAGTTTTATTCGCGAATTAAAAATTACGTCTCATCTTTTATAGAAAATAAAGCATAGTTTTGTGAAAACCACGTCTTATTTTGTAACTTATATATGCAGATATCTCTTTATAAACGATGATTCTCAATAAAAGAAAATATTTCAAAGCCACATCTTATTTTGTTGTCTTTCTTGATTTTCGAGACGCGGATCTCTCTATGACAGATGATTCACGTGTTAGTCATTTAAGCTTGAAATATATATCTCTCTTTAATGATCCATGTATTAGCCATTTTAAACTTGAAATATAGATCTCTCTTTAGATGATGATTTACATATTATCCATGTTAGGTTAAACTTCTCCAATGTAGCGGTAGGAGATGATCGTGTTCCCTATTGATAATTTTAACACCGAACTCTTGGAGTTAAAATAGTCTTGCTTGATTTTGAAAATAAAAGAGTAGAACTCTTTAAGAGATAAAAATCTCTAGATTAAAAAAGAGTTGAAATTCTTTAAGAGATTAAAATCCCTGAATTAAGAAAGAGTAGAACTCTTTATAAGATGAGAATCTCCATTCTTCTTGTATTAGAGGTGGATCCTCTCATAGAGGTGTGTGGATCATTTCCTCCAGGTCTCCCTTTTCTTCTTTAGCCTTCTTGACTTTTATAGGAGTTTTGGGATTTAAACCCTCATTAACTTGGAGATAATGGAGGTGTAACTCCTATTTTTATTTTCAATTAAATGAGGTGTAATCCCCATTTCAAAGGTGTAACTCCCAATTTAATTTTCAATTTAATGAGGTGTAACCACATTTTAAACCACTCATTAATGGGGTGTAACTCCCACTTTAATTGGTTTTCATGCATGATGATTTTTTTTTGTCAACAGACAACTCACCATGCTGAGGGGAATAGTATGGCTAGCCCAATGCAAACGGTGATTGATAAAGGCATCCCAAATCCGTTGATAGTTGAGAGTTTGCTAAAAATTCCGTAGACCTGTCATGTTAAACTCTTATCTCTGATAGTAAGATTCGAACCATTATTTATACTGAAATAAACAGCCTCTCGATGGGTGCAATTCAAATTACGCATGAGAGTTTTGAACCGTCTCCGCAAAAAACTAAGCATGTGCAATTAAGTGCCTCTGTCAAAACTTGATGATACTGACCCGACTATCTTAGCATATGCAAATTTAAGTTACGTGTGAGAGTCTTGAATTGCTTTTGCCAAAATTTCAGGCATGTGCGATTAAGCACCTCTACCGAAATCTTTCGATCTTAACCTGATCACCAAATTAAAGATCCAATGTATTTCAAAATTTACCGATCATAGCAATTTTGAAAACTTTGGAGGGGGTTCTGTTAGAGGATAAAATTTCAAAAAAGATAAGCAAAATTAGCTTTGCGGCCGGTTGGATATGAAACTATTGAATAACTTCACGTCGACCAGAAGTTTAGCTCCGCGTCAGAGAAAACGAGAAGTTAAAGCCTTAGTTCTGCATCCAAAGTATTTAATTCTGCGTGGCAGATTTTCAGAATCCTAAACTGATTGTGATTGAGATTTGAGATTATGTAATACCCAAATTAAGTCCATTCAGAATTCAAATTTAAAAGATTTAAATCAAAATCAAATATTTGATTAGAATTCTTGATGAATACAAAAACTTTCTATTCCTATCCCCAAGAAAACTCTTATAACCAACTAAAGTTTATAAATAGCATCTTTGATGAAGACTTTAGGGGTATTTTGACAATTCAAGTTACGCGAGAGAGCCTTAAAGCCTTGGAAATCTTTTGGAGTTCAAATTACGTGCGAAAGTCTTAAATTCATTGAGATCAATAGAGAGAGTGAGAAACTAGGGTTATCCATCATCTTCTTCAAAGAGAGATTTTCACGTCAGATCGTCAACATGTTCTACTAGTTAGATCCCATCGCCATACTAGAACCCATTTTTTATTGTAAAAGAGAGCGATAAAATATAAATCTTTTTATTTATTTTTTCCAATTGTTCTTCTTTTATTATAATCATTGTAAGCAGTGGAAGAAAGTAAGATTTTTGCGGAGAATAAATATGGTCAAATAAAAAGGAAAAAGAAGAAAGAGAATCTCATTCTGACTCATTGTAAGTCGTCAACTTAGGTTTCTTCACATGCACAAGAGTAGTGAATGAGTCATTAATTTGTATATATATGTGTGAATGACTAGCTCTTACTAGCTAATTAGTATCTTTTTAATTTCCTTGCATCCTTAAATTAAGACTAAGTTTTCACTAACTTTTAAGCTGCCTTAGTTGATGGCCATCCATTATATACATCGATCTGAAATCAACACCACATCTTGAATGCCTTTGAAGTACTAGTACTGCTGCATCACCTACGTACTTGATATATATATATATATATATATTCCTAATTTTGCAGAATAAGTGCTTTATGTCGAGAGAGCCCGCGGCCAAGAGTAATCTCCACTCGCCAGTCTTAATTTCTGGAGCTAAAACAATAGTGGATGTATGCCCAAAAGAATAAGTGCATTACGCAAACTATATAGTGTTAATTAACTAACTATTAGTTAAGGATGGATGGTCAGGATTTAATCCAAAAAAAAAAAAAAAAATAACAGAGATCGTGCCAGTACGAGATCGAATTCCCCGGCCTTGCGCACGTCATTCCCGGCCAGCTTCAAAAACACGCTCGGCCAGAATATGTCTTTAGTAAGTACCACCCTTTTCCTAGAACTTGAGGTATGTATGGGACGAGTTTCTTGATTTAGCACACAACACGTGCCTGTTCTCGAGCCGCATTGGGATATTGTTAACCAATTTTGGAGAGTTTTCACGGACGGGTCAATATTTGTCACTACTACTTTGCCATTAATGTGAAATAGAAGGAGAAGATATCCAACACTCTTAACGTAGGCTTCTTCAATCTTTGATTTGCAAACTTGTCTCTTCGCAACTATATAGGTGAATTTTTTTACCGAAGTACGTGCCTTCCCACAAAAACCGTCTCCTCATCTGATCATATATCTAGACACTCTATCACCCGCTTAATTAGAAAGGGTAATTAAAAAGGGACATATAGTATAAAGATGAAGCCAAAAGTAGTACAACATTTATCAGGATTATCTTGCCTCCCAAGAATAACATCCCGTCTAACCTTGGAGTTTTTCTCGTGGGAGTATCAAAAAATGAGTTTCAGTCCTGTGTAGATAACCTTTTTGATCTAATTGGGATTCCTAATTAGCATCTTATCAGGAAAGACTCGTCTCCACTTGATTATTCCTAGAATCAAAATGGACGATATATTCGTACGTCCCAGGAGAATAAACAAACTTAATTTTATGACAACTGATTTTGTGATCTGACTAGGTTTCAAAACTAACACAAGATCCACTTGATGTCGGTATATAGTTTGTCTGTAGTCACGCTAGTGTTCAAAAATGAGAGCAAGTATATTAAGGATTTAGAATATTGTAGACAGGAAGCCCACCAGGCCTATAATCAAGCCTACAACTTCTACTTTACGAATCAGGCTACGGAGGCTTAGGATGAAGCAATCTCAGTTCTCTCCTGCAAAGTATTTCTCTACCAGTCTCTCCATTAACCACGTTAATCTTGGTCAATTTCAACCACGTGCATGGGACCAAGAAATCAACTTAGTCCCAAAACACCTCAACCTTTACAACTCTAGCAGATGGTCCCAACTGAACATCTCGTAATTAAGCTTTCTTTGCATACGTCCAGTTTCAATATATATATATATATATATATATATATATATATATATATATATATACATATATATATATATTTATAGTACTGTTGATTTCTTATTATGATGAATAACCTCTTGGGCTACTATTACGCCTTCTAAAATCTTTTTCTCGGCTATATGTAAAGCCCGATTGATAGTCGTCGTCTATGACGTCTTGATGGAGGGGCGCCGTGATTCGCGCGTTTAGCCTAAATTGCGTACGTAGTCCTTTTATCACCCAATTAATACGTACGTACTCCCTGGAGTATATATATATATATATAATAATAGCATGGATAAATTAACAATACGCACATGATTATGAAAGCGCAGCTAGCTAGCGTTACGTGTAATGCGAGATGTGCAACGGACCATATATAATTAATGTGATAAGATTGTTCACCATGATCTGATGATTAATTAATTAAGTTAAATTTTATATTGAAAAGCATGCAGGACTGAAACCAATCAATTTTAGCAGCAACTGCTACGTACAGCTAATTAATTAGGTGTGGGTTCAGTACTCTTAATTAGTTGAGATATTCTTTTGCTTGCTAAGAGGTTCATTGTTAAGATGAGAGGTTCTTTTCATACTTGATCGCAGGCAGGAAGTTCCCTTTTTTTTGCATATATATATATATATATATATAATCGGGAACTCATAATTTTAATTTGCCTTATTATATAATTTTCATTTACATCAAAATCAAATTGCTTAGCCCAGTACAGACAACGCTAAAGCTATATATGATTTATTTATTTATCACTAGCGTCCTCATTTTTCGTTTCTTTATATCAATTTTAGAGGAAACGTGGTTTTGGCTCTTACTCAAATTTAAATATTATAAATAGCTTACTTAAGATCATGCGATGTTGTGACTTGGGAACCAAACAATTAAAACAAGCTTATCAATTCGTGGGCCATGAATTCTATTGGGATCATGAGACGAGTACGTATTTGACTTGATGACAAGGCAATGGATATCCATGTATATTTCATCAGCATCAACAACAAGCTTAGCTAGCAAACCCCATCGGGCCAAAACAATATTATGGAAACTATAATATGAACGAATACAACTTTCTTGTTGGTAGCATAGTCCAATAACTGTAATATCTATAGCTTCAAAAAATAACTGGTATGTGTAGTTTTGTTCCATAGTATGTTATGTCATTTTATTTGTTAGATTTCATGTCATTTCATTTGTTAGAAAACAAAATAAAAAAAAGGAAAAAAAAAAAAACCCTCACATTCTCAAGCTATACACACGGTACCTAAAGATACATGTAACGGGAAAAGGAAGCCAGGGTATGTAGGTTGTGGGGCCGAGCTAGGTGGCATTTGAATCTTCGACAGCCATTTTCTGTCATTGAAAAATTCCAATGTAGAGAGTTGCGGTCCCTCCTTAATAATCTCTCACCTAATCAAATGACTGAAGATCAACCCCAATAGAGATGGAGCAAAGATGGAAACTTTTCAGTCAAAATCACATACAATCTTTTTAAGGATAGTGGTATTGTCCTGACCAACTCCAATTGGATTTGAAAGGCTGTTTGCCCACCAAAAATTAGGGTGTTTCTCTGGTTGGCGGTCAAAAAATCTTTACTCACCTGGCCAGCACTACAGAAAAGATGTTGGAATGGACCAAACTTTTGCGTCCTATGTAATAAGGATGGAGAGTCCACCGAACACCTTCTATTGAATTATCCTTTTACAAGCGAATTGTGGTTCAGCTGTGTCCGCAAGTTTGGGATTAGTATCAACACAGGAGTATGCACTAATTTTGAGGATAAATTATGTGTTAGAGGTAAGAAATCACATTTGGCTAGAACCCTAGTAGCAGCATTATGTTGGAATGTTTGGAGTGAAAGAAATAGTAGAATATTTAATTCTACTGCACGCCCATCACACTCATGTATACGTGCAATTATTCATGATGTCTTTTTTTGGACAGATATATCTTCGGATGAGAAGCGGGTTCAGCTTTCAAGTGGGACATCTGGAGAAGAAGTCAACGATAATCCTCCATCTCCGATCCAGACTTGATCGACAGCTTCTGAGAACCTTATGGAGACTTTTGGTGGCCTTTCTGAAGAACATGTGGAGCTTGTGATGTACTTTTTAGATTTAGTTGTTGTCATTTGAACACTTATTTGTACTCTTTATCTACTTTCTCCTATCTAGTTTTTATGTTTTTTTTATGTATTTTTGCCTTGAATTTTTGTAGTTCTATTATCAGCTTGTTAATGGAACGCGGAGGGCCTTTACCCGCCATTTTTGCTCAAAAAAATATGCTTATTTTGAACATTACTAAGTAAAACAAGATACTGGTAGATAGCTCATTTAAATTTTCCGTTTAATAAGCTCTAAGTATTTTTGCCCCCAGTAAATTGTAAGATTTAAATAAAAAATCTTTGTATTTTTGTTATAAAACACTATCTTTTGGAGAGGGAAATGTAATGACTGAATAAATAGCTGCTGAATCAGTGAGTTCTAGGTTTAAATCATCCATGGTTGGAGGTAAAAATTTCTAAATAAATAAAAGATGGCAAATAGCTTGCAGAATGCAAAACTATTAATTAGCTTCATGCAACAGAAGCTTAACTTCGCATGGATAAGTAAAACGCGAAGTTTAACCCTTAGCTCCGCATCCAAAGTATTTAACTCTGCGTAGGCAGATCTTAGAATTCTAAATTGATTGTGATTGAGATTTGAGCTTATTCAATACTCGAATTAAGTCCAATCAGAATCCAAATACAAGATATTTAAGTCAAAATTAAATATTTGATTAGAATACTTGATAAATACAAAGTTCTTTTATTCTTATCCCTAAGTGAACTCCCATAACCAACTAAAGTCTATAAATAGCCTCTTTGAGGAGACTTTAAGGGTTTTTGGTAATTCAAATTACGCGAGAGAGCCTTAAACCCTTAGAGGTCTTTTGGAGTTCAAGTTATGTGCGAGAGTCTTGAATTAATTGAGTTCAACAGAGAGAGAGTTAAGATCGCCCATCATCTTATTCAAAGAGAGATTTTCACGTCGAATTGTCAACAGGTTCTACTAGATAGATCTCATCGCCATATTAGAACCTACTTTTATTGTAAAAGAGAGATATAAAATATAAATTCTCTCGTTTGTTTTTTTTATTGTTGCTCTTTCATTGTAATTATCGTAATCAATGGGAAAAAATAAAATTTTTGCGGAGGACAAACTGGCGATCACAGTGGGAGAAGTCTCTTTTACTGAACAAGAGATTGTGGTGCAATCCAACACAAAGAAAATTGGATCAGTCGTGGACGTGCTCATCGTTGAGATCGACTAGCAAAGGTATGAAGAATATCTCTCCTGTAGATCGGGTGATCTGACTGAACGCGGCGCTATCGTTGCGTGATCTCTAAAACCCATAAAATGGGTAATAAGGAATTCTCCGTTAATCGGGGATCCTTTGAGTCCGCGGTTATAGTGTCATCATTTGAGCAGAAAATCCTAAAGGAGAATAGTGTTCCTACTGCTGAAGAGGGCCAAGAGACTGACCTCACCAGAACACAAAACTCCGTAATCGGAATCGTCGAGTAAGACGAAGAGTCCTCAAAACCCGCGTAAAACGCGAGGCTGAAGCAAAGGTAGAACGTGAGGTTATGACTTTACCTCGCGAACTACTTTGCGTTAATCGCAAGATCAGTGTAAATCGCGTAAAACGTAAAACTGACTTTAAGCCAGCTTGTGAAGGAATCTCTCCATGCGAGGCTCCAGATCATGGACATGAAACCAGAAAAATTGACAACACTCACGTAAAAAGCGAGGCTAAATTCAGATACAAGCCAGCGTGTGATGAAATTTCTCCATACGAGACTACTGAACTTAGCTATGAAACTGGCAAAAGTCCCAAAACTCGCATAAAAAGCAAAGTAAATTCTAAAGATAAGCCAACGTGTGAAGAAGTCTTTCCATGCGAGACTACTAAACTTGAGTATGAAACTGGCAAGAGTGCCAAAATTTGCGTAAATTGCAAAGTAATTAAAAATAAGCCAGTGTATGATGAAAATTCTCCACGCGAGATTGTCAAAAAACTTGAGCTTAGTGTTAAACGCGAAGTCAAAAATTCTTATGTAAATCGCGAGATTATGCCAGCGTGCAAGGATATTCCCACACGTGAGGCTAAACAGCCAACTGAAGTTACACTTCTTTAGAAACGTCAAGCCAGCATAAAATGCGGGGCCAGCATAAAATGCGGGGCTAGCATAAAACATGAAGCTACAGCCCAGCCTCGCGTAAGTGCTCTAAAACGCGAAGCTACTCCTCAGCTTACCGTAAAACAACTATTATACAAAATCAAGGCTGATAAACAAATTGTTGAACACCAAATAGATCAAAAGTTCAACGCCATCAGTACTAAAAATTTTCAAAAGGCACACAGACATCTCCAACAGCCAAGTGAGCCCCACGTCCAAAACATAATTGAAGATTCTTCACTTTCTAAAGTTCTCGATCTTAGATAATACTTGATAAGTAAAAGAAAAGTGACTCAACCTCAGTCGCACTCAACATGCCATTATGAGCAATTAATATCAGGTGTATTGAATAACTACTATTGTAGTAAGAAAAGAGTGTCTGTATTTGACAGAATAACTGAGTCTCGTCAAAATACTCCAAAAAAGAGGAGTAATCTCAAATATAGAATTAAAGAATTGAGGTTGGTGACCACAAATATGCTCAGTAGAGACAAAAAGATCATAGAAAATAAAAATGAGTTGGATGCAGATGACGAGCAACCTCACAATTTTACCCAGCTCAAGTTAGGTATTGTCACTTCTCGAAATTATAAGAAACTTGCAGCGGGCTCATACGACTATGACAGCGATAATTCAGTCATACCTTCTCCGCAGTCATATACTTCTTCCTGACCAAGAAAATTGGAATCGCACGCGATGGATAGGTCTGATGACATCGATTAGAGGTTTGAAGCCCAAGAGCAAATGATTCGAAACCAATAAAAGACTATCGATGACTTCAAAATAATGCTCTTGAAAGTGGTCAAAAATACTCAAAAGATAGTTGAAGATAAGGCTAAAACCTCCTCCTCAGAACCGCCATCTAAGACAAATGAAGAAAAAGAAGATAAAAAAGAAAAAAAAACTTATTCAATGCATGAAGAAGACGATACGTTTTCCTTCCATGATCCTTATGAAGAGAAGATGGAGAAGCTGCAAAGGCAACTTAATGCATTGCTGCAAAAAAAAAAAGGAACTGAAGGAATCAGGGATTTTAAGGTCATACCCGTTTGAATGGGATTTCACCCCTTATTCTGAAAAATACAAACCTCTCAAATTAGAATCATTTGATGGGAAGGGTTCCTTAGTCGGTACATATATTATTTTTGTCGCAGATTGGTCATCTAATGGGAAACGACCCCATAATGACCAAAGTATTCGTGAGTACTCTGCGAGGGCCTGCTTTTACATGATTTATGCAGTTACCCTCGGAAACCATTAATACTTGGTATGATATGGAGAAACAGTTCTTGGTACGTTTCTTTGAGAATGATACCAAAATATCGGTTTATTCTCTCATTGCAATGAAAAAGGGAGAAGAAGAGATAGTCAAAAACTTCATAGAATGCTTCCAGGAAAAGTTCATGCAATGCCAACACGGTATGATCCAGGAAACACTAATAAGAATTGTTTTAAAATCCAAAACCTAGAAAGACTTGCTGAAGTCAGAAGAGCAGGTGGAACATATAATCCACCGAATTGTGGAATCTCGTGGTACGAGAAACTCTATAAATAACAGACTATATCCACAAAATCCAAAAAATAAAGAAAAAATTTTGATGTCGTCAGTTGTATATCCGAATCCAAGACCCCAAAATCCAAGAGGCACAGGCCCAAACAACCCCTAACCTGATGTGACGTACTCGTTCAACCCAGAGCAAATTGGCATTCTATTTCACTTCCTCAATGAAAAAGGGATATTAAAGTTTTCAGAGACCGGAAGTCAGAAGATGCAGGAAAAACCAACGATCCTAATTATTATTTGTTCCACCAAAACATTGAATATCCAACCAAGAATTGTTACTCTCTCATGAATCGAATCCAAGCATTGATAGAAATCGGTATCCTCCATCTTAAAGAAGAACATAAGAAGGTTTCTGTGAATATGGCAACTCTGATCATAGGAGCCAATGAGTTCCCATAAAATGAAGCAGAAAGGACTATTCTCGGTTTCTACCAAAAGAGAACCATGGGGTACACTCAGACTTGCTGAAAGACGAACAGTCGACTTGCTCAGCTAAATTCCACAAAAACCAAGGAAAATACTCGATCGACACTAAGCACGAGCAGTCCGTACTTGCAAGCTTGCTCCTTGGATATGCTCCGAACCACAGCTGCGACCAAGTCGTCATCAATGGCTAGCAGCTGGATTGGGTCCGAGGAGCCGAAAACATTGACGGTGATAAGTATCATGTTATTTCTGCTGTTCTTGTTAGCCATTAGAAAATTTTGTGTGGTAACTAGAAATTTGATGGTAAAATGATTGCCATAAATTTAAAAAAATAATAAAAGAAGAAGAAAAAAGGGAAAAAAATAAAAAAATTCAAAAAAAAGAGGAAAAAATAAAGAAAAGTAAAGTATGTATGTGTGTGTGCGTGTGTGTGTGTGTGTGTGTATATATATATATATATATATATATATATATATATATATATATATATATACGAATATAATTTTGTTACCCAATGCTGTTAAAATAAAGGAAAGAGAACAAGTTTCTCGACAACTTATCATATTAGGGGATAAAGTATGAATTGCCCAATACTTTTAAAGCAAAGGAAAGAGAATAAGTTTCTTGATAACCTGTCATGCTGATGTAAAAAGTATGAACCACCTAATGCTGTTAAAGCGGTGGAAAGAGTAGATCAAGTTTCTCGACAAACTTATCAGACTGGGCTTAAAAGTATGAGATAAACTATCCGAAACCAAAAAGATAAGTGAAGAGGAGATAAAAAAATTCTTAATAACTCATCATGCTGAGGGGAATAGCATGCTTAGTCCAACGCAAATGGCAATTGGTAAAAGCACACCAAATCCATTTACAACTGGGGATTTTCTAAAAATTCGGTTAACTTGTCATGTTAAATTCTTATCTCTAACAATAAGATTTGGATTATTATCGTCCATATTATTTTAATGTAATAAATCCTGTCATGTTAAGCTCTTATATCTGATAGTAATATTTGGATTATTATCCTTCATGTTATTTCAATGTAATAAACTCTGTCATATTAAACTCTTACCTCTGATAGTAAATTAAAGATAAGCGCAAGAGCACTTAAATTGCTTTCTCCAAAACTACAGGTATGTGCAATTAGGCGCCGCTGTCGAAAACCGATGATCCTAATTTGATCATCTTGGCGTGTACAGTTTAAGTTACGCGAGAGAGCACTTGAACTGCTTTCGCTAAAATTTCAGGCATGTGCGATTAGGCACCTTTACCGAATTCTTTGATCTTAACCGGATCATCAGACTGGTAATCCAAAGTATTTGAAAATTTGCCAAATCATAAGCCATTTTGAAAACTTTGGATCCATATCATTTTCTCGTAGGGCATTAAGTCTTCGTCTACCTATTGTCTACCTATTGTTGCATGCATTCACGAAGGCCTCTTCTAACCTCAGGAACATTGGAGAATGTATCACTGTAGAAATATCTAGGATTTAGAAAGTAAGCCGCAGTATGGAGAGGCCTATGCAACATGCCTGTCCACCTCTTATCAATCAAATTCCAGTAAGGTATGTATTTTCTCTTGTTGCCCCCACAGACATCGGCAATTTTCTCTTTGCAACTGTCCATATGCTCATATAAAAAAGTCATGGAAGGCCTCACATCTGAATCCACCTCTCGTAGCACATAGACTAGTGGAAGTGTGGTGCTAAAGCAGAATATTTGAATTCATAAGACAAGTCATTAGACACGCAATCAATTAATTTACTCCCCTTTCTTTAAAATCATGTGACTATATTCACCTGGTTTCATTACATATTTCCCCTTAATTTCTTTTCTTTTCCTCTGGGGCCGTCTTTTTCTTTTGGGAAAGGCAAGATAATCATTGTACAATGAATGAATGAATTGATAAATTTGTTTTAAAATAAATCATATATATATATATATATATATATATATATATATATATATATATATATATATATATATATATATGAGAAAATGGGAAATTCACCACCGTTGAAGTGAGTTCCTTCATTCCCGCTTAAGTGGTCCAATAAAATTATTACGCATGGTGCCACTTAAAATAACAAATAAAATAACTTTTTTAACTATTATTTGAGTGGCGCCACGTGTAATAATTTTATTGGACTATCTAAACAGCGGTGAAGGAACTTCCTTCACCACGATAAATTTATCTTTTATATATATATATATATATATATATATATATATATATATATATATATATATAAAAGCAAGTGTTAAGAGGAGGCAGGCCTCCGAGGCTTGTTGCAAGTCCAATTTGTCTCAATTAATTAAACAAAGTGAACTTGCCGACAATATAAGTAGATGGCCACTTCGCATCACATTACAAAATTAAATGGTTTCTCTTTAGTTAGAGAACTAGTGTTCACTTAATTAATTACACGTTCACACGATAACATATATGACACAGTAATCATAACTACTTAATTAATTTACGCCCAAATTAAACTAATTAATTAAGAATAAACATTTTGCTGATGGTATGAAAGACTACTCCATATAGATAGCTAGGCAGGCTCCAATATCTGATAATATCAAGTTGCAATACAAATTTATCTTAGATATTAATATTTTTTATTTATATTGTTTGTTTGATAAAACATCACATTAACAACTGCAAGCACTACCGGGCAATCAACATATTAATCAAGAAACTTCCGCAAGCATGCATCGCGTCAAAATCTAGCTAGCTATGTATATCGTGAAAACGACTGCAAAATATATATATATATATATATATATATATATATATATATATATATATATATATATATATATATATAAGTCATCAAATCCAACCGATTAATATCAATTGTATATTTGATTATTAATAAACACCGGCGGCCAATAGATATAATAATAATAATAATCAGAAAGATACTGCAAGAACAATTTTGTCTGGCTAGAATCAACTGCGGCCGACTGGCCATTTAATATCAAGTTGAAAACACCTCCCCCTCCAACTGTGCAGACCTCCTCAGGGACTTATAATAATAATAATAATAATTAAAAAAAAAAAAAAAAGGTAAGAAAGGGGTGAGAGAGGGAAGGCGAAATTAAACTGTCACATTCTTTCAACTACCAATCCCATCCAACTTTCAAGCCTGATGATCATTAATATTGACTGGCA